>JAQFXV010000455.1:0-22310 GCA_034694065.1 Camisia spinifer
ATCAAACTATCTCAAGGTCAGTGCGTCACTTTAGCAAAAAGTCTAAAGTGACGCACTAGTGCGTCACTTTAGCCATTTCCATTCTAAACCTTAAGCAAGTTTGAAAGCTATTGAAGGTTCATTTGAAAAATATTCAAAACCGAAATAACAGTTTCGAAAAATAAAAACTTTTGCCTTATTCGTAACTTTAAATAAAATCTTTATAATTTTGTCGTATAAGTAAATTACACAACAAACATGCGATCATTAATCTTCCATTTCATTTAAAATTGAATAAATCGAAGTCTAATTGAAACAACGTTCATCTATGACTTCGAGAATATTAATATCCTAAATTTATACCTAATTTAATGTTAAAATGAGACATAGTGGGACTACATAAATAATAATAGTAGTTGCCAACTTTTGTTCGCCTCAAAACTGGAAAAAATATAGCAAAAAGGGGACCCTTATATGATTTTTTCGAACTTTAATTAATTAAATTAATAATCAAATTAATAATCAAAATTGAAAAATTTTAGCGGTCATTATCAAATATGGAGTTCTTTTTATATTGCAACTTGTCCAAGATACTCAAGTGAGTACTGACTGCAACAATCATACACGAATGATTTATTCGCGAGATGCTCTCATATTAGGGCAGACCGCTATTAATTATTGCTAAAACGAAATTAAAAATATATTTACGCGATGAAAATTCATAGATTTACAGTTTATGGAATTACTATTAAATTGAACTCCATATAGAACGATTTATCTCATTTGAAAATCTCAATTTCAAATTTATTTATATATCCTTTATTTATTTAAATATCTCATTTCATATTGAATGCATAAAATTCATGACCATAGTAAGTTGAACTAAAAAAGGTTAAATTTTGCAAATACAATTTTAATTGTGAGCTCACATTTACGTTACTGTACCCAGACATAACATAACTGACTTGTGAGTAATGAGTAAAACTAACAGTGAAAAATACAATAACTCATTTAAATGTGCTTTTGAAACGAATTATTTTCTCCTACTTCTATTGTTGAGTAAATTTTCATTTTCTTGGAAGACTTGAATTCCCTTCTTTCATTATTCAATTTCACAAAATAACAACAATAAAAATGTTACAATTGTATAGAAAAAATAATTTATAGTCAATGTGACATTACCTTTTGAAAATATTTTAATTAAAGTAATTAACGTAAGAATGCATAGAAAACAAAGTTGATTCATGACAGCAGCCCTATTAGTCAACATTAAATTCCTCATTGTTAAATTATATTGTTATTTTTCTTCAATTCTCTTTATATTTTTGGGCAAAAAAAGAAATATTGCCCAATAAAATAATTATTTAGAATAATTTAATGTAATTTGAGCAAAATAAAGACAATATGACACGTTTATTAAAATGCAGTATGTTTAATATGTTCATCAATGAAAATTGATCAGAACGAAATTATGTAGACGCTAGTTTGGCTCATATAATTATATATTGAATGAATCATCATTCGATGAAATCATGTTACGCTTATTCTATTATGTATTGAATTGTGTTTTGAGTTTTGAATCTATTTGTATATTATCTGAAATTGCAAAGTTTTTTCGAAAAAGCTCAATTATGTTACAGGGTTAGTAATAACTGAAACTGTTTCAAGTTTTATGGTGAATTTTGTTTTTTCTAGGTTACAAAATTTGAAATTCTTTATTAACCTTAGGTTTATGCGATTTATAAAAGTACATTACTTGGATAGATTTTGCTTTTCTCTACTACTGCTATTTTCGGGTCCGGGTTAAAAGATCGACAAATGTCGAAATTAATTAATTAATAATTGAAAATCAATTTTTAAATTATGAATGAAATATGATTTTAGTTTAATTTTTTCCCTAGAACCCGAAAATTAAATTCATTTTTGTCTATCTATTATAGCTTTTTTTTAAAAATGTTTTTCTCTAAAAATGATGAACTTTTCATAAATTGTTCAGAAAAACTATTATAGATATACACAAATGGATTCAATTTTCGGATTCTAGGGAAAAAATTAAACTGAAATAATATTTCATTCATAATTTGAAAATTGATTTTCAATTATTAATTAATTAATTTCGATATTTGTCGATCTTTTAAACGCGTCCCGCTATTTTCAGAGTTTGAATAAAAATGAATGATTATTGTTATTATTAGTTTCAAATCCGTACGGAATCTGAGGACACATGGTGGCTTCATTACATTCTAGTTTTAATTGAATATCAAAGTCCATTCAGCCTTTTATTGATAAAAAAGATGAATAGTCATCGAATTAACAGAGAGTTGAAAATAGCAATAAATAATGTAAGAATTAATAAATAATTTCATTCATTTAATTTAATTATCGGATGAAACATTTGAAGTATCCTCCATACACATATCTCAATTTCAACAATTTCACGAATGAATGGGAGATTTCTGATGGTTTTGATTTCTACTATTTAAATGCATTGGTTGAAGCCTTCAACTTTACATATTCATTAGTGAATTTGAATCAAGAGTATGGAAGAAAATTGCCAAACGGAAAATGGAATGGAATTATTGGATCTATTGCTGTAAATGTATGAGATATTATTTTTATTTAACAAATTTAATTGGAAATTTCAAAATATCAAAATCTTTTTTGTTATCAAAGGAAACAGATTTTGGATTGGGTGGAGTCAGCATTGATTCGAATAGAAAGACAGTTGTGGACTTCGTACATGCTTATCAACAGTCACCTGTAACATTTGTTACTCAAGTCCCAAAAATAATCAATAACTCTAAATTATTATTTACCGTTTTCACAGAGTATTTATGGATATTTTTGTTTATTTCATATTTTATAATTAACTTTTTCTTAAAATTCATTTGCCGTCAAAACCGATTAATGGATACTTTGCGTCCTTTACTTAAACAAAGTAGGTAGTTTAATATAAAATTCCATTGGAACTATCTTATTTATTTAAATTTCATCTTTATTAAAAAAGGCATTAGAACAAAATTTCCTTCAAAAATGGAGTTCTATTTTATAATATCCTCCTGGTTACTATTCTGCATTGTTATATCAACAGCTTATGCAGGAATGATGTCTTCGATGATGACATTCCCTTTTCTAACCTCAATCATTAGAACATTCAGTGAATTAGCAAAAGCTCAGAATGAAGGAAAAATATTCAATTGTATTAATTTTATAGTCAAAGCAATGTGTAATTTGCAAAGAAATGAGTGACTTAACTGAAGGAATAGATATGAAAATGGAGGCCAACTTTAAATCGATGATTTATGATCACATGAACACGGCTTATATTGATACGAAAGATAGTTTAATGATCGCTATTTCTTCAGATCCAATGTCTTACTATTTAGCGATTGACGAAGACTCGTATCTTTTTATAGATAATCTTGCGATGCCTTTGAGGAAAAACTTTGATTGGAAAGAGCAGTTTAATTATATGTGAGTTTGTTTTTGATCTTGAAATTTCATAACAAGATTATTTTTTTAGGACCTATCAATTGCTAATCAACGGATTTTTTGTTCATTGGGAGAGAAAAGTCTATAACAAATATAATGGACTAATTAAACAATTGAACATTTTCTCTGATGAGAATTATATTCGAGAGAATAATAAATATAGGAATGGATTAAAATTGAGAAATTTTGATTCGTTTTTTTATCTTTTGTTTTTTGGATTGCTGATATCTTCAATCACTTATTCATTGGAATTTTTCACATATCATTTGATGAATTATACCTTCAGAAAAGTCAAATGAAATTTTGAAGTTTAAATAAAATGCATGAATTAGTCATCTTTTTCGAGGAAAATTAGATCGATTCATTTATTTATTTTGAATATTCGAATTCAGTGGATCAATTTACTTTAACATTTTCATTTATAAGTTATAATGTAGTCGGTCCCGCATTTCTTATAAGTGGATTAACTAAAAATTAATTGTTAAACAATTTTTAACTCTTTCACTTGAAAATGCTGCTTTTATGCTCTAGATCATATTGAAATTCTACGTTTTGACAGTAATTCAATTTCGAAAAATTAATTTAGGAAATTCGAAAAAATTATCATGCTTTTCAAGCTGAATAATGGCATTAATAAAAATAAGTTTAAGTTCGTTGTCGTTCAAATGTTCATTTTAAAACACATAAGAAATTATCTAAAATATTAGGCCTTAAGTCAACTTTGAGGTCAGTATTTGAAATTTCTTGAATTTGGAGTTTTCAGAGTTTATTTTATTATCAAGACTTTTGTTATCTTAAAATTTTGTGTAATCAGAAAAATATATATTTTAATTAAATTAAACATTTTTCTCTGGTTAAGCTGTAAAGTTATATAAAAACTTCATTTTAATCTATTCTAAGATGAATTTTGATAATAATTTGGGTTAGGGGGTAGACCAGTACAAAATTTTGAAATCCTCGCCCCGAATTCGCCCGATTTTCTTACTTTTTGGCTAATTGTTTAGCCCTTCCGAACCCGACAGATCGAAAAAGTCAGCCCAACCCACTCGAAAGTTCGAATTGCCTAATTTATTTCCATGTAATTCAATTCGTTGATTTAAATGAAGAATTCTATCATAACATGATGAATCAAAGTTAGATCTTATCATTATATTTATCGTCTATTTCTTGATCTATTTTAAGTCTTCTGTTCAATAGTGCTGAACGGGCGAAATTTCAATTATTTTCACTAAAAAAATTAGTTGCCGTATCTAAATGAACTTTCTGAGTTCTGAGACAAATAATGAAAGTCTAGTGAATACACACTCAACTTATTGGGATCTTCTTTATCAATTTTTGTCTATCATTTTCAGAATACTAAACTGATTTTATGAAAATCATTGATCAGGATTCATATGTCATATTGAAAATAATTGAGTAATAACAATACTTTAAATGTAATTTTCATTGATATGAGTATTTTCAAGCTTTATTGCGAAAAAATATTGGATTACATGAAATAACTTCAGACTTTTTTGAAACTGACATATTTCTTTCTTAAAACAATAGAAATTTCGGGCTTTTTATCGGGTTCGGGCTTAGTTTCTCAGTCCAAACCCATTGGAAATTTCAGGCTGGAAACGCTTTATCCAATCTGGCCCACTCGACTACTTAAGTAGCTCGATGTACACCTTAATTGACCGGTATTTAGAGGTAGACCATCATTGTATTTATGATTATTAATACGAAATTATTGCATTTTCCGAGTCATCGATATTACAGATCTGAAATTATATAACACATGATGTTATTAATTACAATTAAAGTTTAAACAATTTTTTTAGGTTCTGCAGTAAACTTTTTTTGACATGTTAGAAATTGATTTAGATTTTAGACCTAGACTTTGGTAGAGTTCTGGAGTGAACCACTTTTCGGTTCCACAAAACAATTCCTTATACCCTTTCTTTTTGTCAATAGACTATATTCAATACGATACTGAATATAGTCCATTATATAACAAAGGGGTGTTTTCATAAGAAAAGGGATGAGAGCAATTGTTTTGTGGAACCTAAAAGTGGTTCACTCCAGAGTTCTCAAATTTAGATTAAGACCAAGTCTAAAAGCTTTCTTAGACTTCAGACTAGTCTGAAGTTCAAGTCTAAAGTCCAAAAATTAGCAGCTTTAATAGGAATCATGAATACAAATGACAGTTGAAAAAGTGTATATAAATTTCTCTCAATGATATCCGAATCAAAAATTGAGAATTCTGACAAGAGAATTAAATAATTATGATCCATCCATACTCATCTCTATTTTGCCCATCATAGCTATCCGTCGATTTGTGACCCAATCAGAATGAATGAAAGATACAGAGTTACAGTTTGTATTATAGACATAAACATTCATTAATCGAAATTCATTTATTGTATTTTGGATATTTTGACTCTCTTTACCAATTTACAACACTATCAAATTGAGAGCAAAACTTGAAATATTATAATTGTAGTTTTAAATTACCGTTCATATAAAGTATATGTCTTGATAGACATATACGTATAGACTATGTATGTCTTTCTTAATGGACATATACTTTATATGAACAGTAATTCAAAACGGCTGTGTCTAATATTACGAACTAGTTCGGAAGGATAGCTTAATCGGTTAATTTTGGTATTGTTCCGAACTAGTTCGTAACAATAGCGAAAACCTTATAAATTCGCTATTTATATGAACTAGTTCGGAACTATAGCAAAATTAGATCTTCGCGCCGTTGTTACGAACAGACTATCTAAAAATTTTTATTTTGAAAAATTACAGTTTTTTTATTGAAAAATATGAAACTCTGGTTTGACTGAAACTTTTTGAAAAAGGTAAAGGAATTTTTTCCAACACACATCTTTCGTTTTCAAATCTTTACTAATTTGAAAAATGATTTTAGTTTTTCCCGTTGAATCCAATTGATTGTTTCAAAAAATATAATCTAAAAATTTAAGATTAATGGGAAATTCATTTGAAATATTCTTCGTAAATCATAAAAAAAAAGTTTATTCAAATTGTTCTATTTAATATCATGCAATAATTTCTCCTATAATATTTTTTAATTTTCGAATATTCCACAATAAATTTATTAGATGATAATTAAATTTAACTCAAAATTTTACTTATCAAATTTTTGATATATTTTTTTGAATTCACCGAAATTACCGAAATGCAAAATTTTTTCTTTCCATAGAGATACAAACTGTAATGAAATTTATGATGAATTTAGAGAACAATTTGGAATTTTTCTATTAAATTGAGGGAATGCTAACATATGTGACAATTATTTTTAAACAAATCAAATTTTTGGTGATTCATTATTTTACTTGTCAGATAAATTATACTTCAGCTAATTTTTTTCAACTTCAACTAAAAATTGAGATTTATAAATATGTGCTTATTTCAAATTATTTGAAAAATTCATTCTTTTGAAATAATTCATATTTATTTTTAATTCATCTAAAGACTATTTCAAACTTTTCGAAAAAATTTATATGTCAAAAATATTCGAAAATAAATAACAGTACTCAACTTTAGCCGAATCGGATCGCACAATAGCGCGAAAAAATTTCAATAAAATAAATGTCTGGAGATTTCATAAATTGTAGTTTATTTTCAATAATAAAATATGACAAATGAAAAAAATAATAGATGGAATTGTGGATTTCCAACTCTATAGAATTGTGTATTTGCGAAAGCCCGAGGCATTTCCGGTTATGAACCATTAAGATTTAATAATCGCTTTTCCTAATAAAGTTCGTCACATCAAAACAATGCATGTTTATTATCTAATTATAGAAGTAATAGAAATAGAAGTAAATTAAAAGTATAAATATTCAGCTTTTTCAATAAACAAAATACAATATATTTTATCTCATTATTGGTAAAATGAAACACTAATTTTTCTGAGAGCATATAAATATTTATGTGAAAATTAATAATGATAGTGATATTGCCGTAAATAAAATTTTTACATACTTATATAACTACAAGATAATAAAATTTCGATAAAAAATATATAGAAAATTACCTGTGAAATCTTTTGGTATTATTGAATGTTGGTTGACAAAATTGATTTTTTATAAAGAGGTATGTTAAAATTAATTAATCAGGGTAAAAGTTTATATCGTTAAACTTAGCATAGCAAAGTAGTGATTCTCAAAAATTCTTAATACTTGCAAAATTAAGAAAATTAATATATAATTCAAAATTTTTACAAAGACAAAAATTATCAATTATTTGAATTGAATTATACTTATTAAAAAAGAAACTTTTATTTATTTCATCTTTGCCAATGTTTATTGTGATTTTTGAGAAGTTAATTTTTATTATAAGCTTGTAAAAGTGATTTTATTCAAATATATCAAATTTTTTGAATTTCATTAGAAAAATAATATCGATTTATATTGTAACTTTATTGAAGATAAATTTAAGTGAAGTTTCACATTTGAGTCAAGCAATTTAGATTTTATTATCACATGGTCATTTAAGCATAATAATTTAACGAAATTAACTCACTTTTCATGCGAATCAAAGATTGTAATGTGGAATACAAATAAAGTAAACAAGGATTTGAAAATAGCAATAAACAATGTAAGAAAAATTTGTTTGCATTTTCATTATTTTTCATTCTTATCAAATATCTATCCAGAATCCTCCATATGCTTATCTAAAATTTGACAATTCTAAGAATGAATGGAAACTTTTTGATGGATTTGAGTTACATTATTTGAATTTATTGGTTGAAATTTTCAATTTCACATATTCACTGATCGAAATGAAGGATGAGTACGGGGAAAAATTACATAATGGAAAATGGAATGGAATAATCGGCTCTATTGCGAATAATGTGAAATAAACTAATTTAATATTTACATTTGATTAAAATCTAATTATTTTCACTAAAAAGGAAGCAGATTTTGGATTAGGTGGAGTCAGCGTGGATTCTAAAAGGGAAACAGTAGTTGACTTTTTACGTACTTATCAACAATCACCAGTTACTTTTGTCACGAAAGCGCCTAAAATTATTAATAAATCTGAAATACTATTAAGTGTGTTTTCAAAGCAATTATGGTTGAGTCTATTTATATCTTATTTTATAATGAGTTTTCTTCTCAATACAATAAGCAAGCAGAAATTTTTCTTGAATGCTTTGCGCCCATTACTTCATCAAAGTGAGTAAAATGGTTGTGGAATAATTATTGTATACCAATCCAAAGAAAACCATAATAGATAAGCTGGGTTATTATTTTCTATAGGGAATTCAAATCTGTAAACCTTTTTCTATTTTTACCATTAATTTGCTTTAGATATGTTGACAAAAATTATTACACGCCCTGTATACGTAAAACTGTGTTAAATTTATTTTGAAATTGTTGAAATTTAATATTCCTGACGCTAAAGGTTTTTGGAGAAAATTTTCTGCAAAAACTGAATTCTATTTATGTTGGTCTTCATGGTTGTTATTCTGTATAGTTATATCTACAGCCTATGCTGCAATGATATCTTCAATGATGACATTCCCTTCCCTAACATCAATCATAAAAACATTCAGTGAATTAGCGCGAGCTCAAAATGAGGGAAAAATTGAAGTTCTCGTACATAAAGGCTCGATATATTATAAAATGATAAAAGTAAGTGGAAAAGTTTGTTGTAGATTTGATGTTTTTTTAGTTTTTTATTCAATATACACGGTGATCACAAAAATGTAGATTCAATATTCAACATATTCAAATAATTTTCTTTCTTAAATAAGAATAACTCAAGTAGCTGAATTCATTAAATGAATTTTTATTTAGCTCTGTCTCCAGGAAAAGAGAAAATTCTCATATTTTCAATTATTTTACATAGATATTTATTTATAACATTTTATAATATTGCTTTATTAAATTTTTCAGTCAAATAGCTGTGGAATTTGCAAAGATTTAAATAATTTAACTAAAGGATTTGAAACACCATTTGAAACAGAAATTGAATCATTGGTTAATAGTGCTATAAATAAAGCCTATATTGATACAAAAGAAGCTATTTTAGTTGGGATCTCTTTAAATCCAATAGCTTATTATTTAGCGATTGAAGAGGGCTCATATTTTTTCATTGATAACATTGCGATTCCAATGAGAAAAGACTTTGAATGGAAACAGCAATTCAATGAACTGTGAGTCATATTAATTAATTAAATTTTTTTTCATAAATGACTCTTTTCAGGACCCATCGTTTGCAATGCAATGGCTTATTTGTTTATTGGGAGCGTAAAGTTTACAATAAATATGATGGGCTATTGAATAATATAAATTTATTCATTGATTACAAATATATTAGAGAGAATAAAAAGTTTGGAGAAGGAATAAAATTAAGGACTCTAAATCCCTTGATCTTTCTTTTAATTTTTGGATTGGTAGTAACCATAGTTGTTTATTCACTTGAAGTTTTTCATCATTTGACAAAACAATATTATATTGATTTTAAATTCATTTGATTGCAATACTTTCCATAAATAATTTCCTTTCTTTTTATTTTTCTCCTCTTATAAAATTTGAAATAAAATAAAATTATTAATTATTGACTTAAAAAAGTTATAATTTTTTCAATAAAAACACTAAAAGATATTTAAGATTAAAATTTAATAAATTTTTAAGGTCTTTCAGTCAGTGCGATACAGTATAAGTTGAATTTATAGAATTGAGGCTTAATTAGTACTGTTCATTCAATAGTCTTATTAAGTGCTAAACTTTCACTCTCTCACTTCATATTGATACATAATGATAACATTTTGATTAAGCATTACTGAGGCTATAAATTAGGGGAAATTTTTTTGGGGGCAATTATTTCGAAAAAGAGAATCAGTAAGTGAAAGAATATCTGAACAAAAGAATGACAATTATGAACAACCTTTAATATGTGCAGAATTTTTAACGATAAATCGATACAACAACGCAATAAACAAACAATGTATTCATTTTCGTTCATTAATATTTTTGTATTGTGATAGAATTCGCTATACTAAACTACTGACAGTGAGTTAACTTGGAAGAACATTTCTACTCTATGTATAAATAATGTAGCTCAAACCATATCAAACAGTTTCTGCGAAATGTTCACCCCTTTATAAAATATTGAGTAAACATTCAATAAATCCTTTAACTGCTTTTCAGACCTTTAGAGCTCATTAGTAATGAGAATTACTATGAGTTGAATAAATATCAAAATGTGTAGTTTTCGTGCATTTCATTTAACCCAGTATTGAAAGCAATAGAAATTATTAATATTAAGGTGAACATTTCGCCGAACTGTTTGATATAGAGATAATAGAAATAGGGTAGTTGCAAATATAGTTATTATTACTCACGAACAATGACAGTAATAAATTGAATGAATATTCTTAAGTGACATTAAATGAGAATGTTTCCTTAATCTAGAAATAAATATATTGGAAGGAAACAGGTGGTTTGAATGACTTAATTGTTAGTTTAATATAATTATTATTATTCTTTGGCATAGCATAATGTAAATTGAAAATGTTAAGTTTCATTGTTATTCAAATGTGTCATTAATTATTTAAAATATTTCATATAGTGTAGTGTCTAATTTTTCTCAAAAGCGAATGAATAAATATAATTTGGGAAATATAGCTATGCAATTATTGCTATATCATTAGTCCAATTTTGAATACAAATTTGAATTTGCAGAGATGATATCGTCGATGATGACATACAGTCAACAAGCACAAGCTCAAAATTGAGGTAAAATCCATTTTTAACATAAAAAACGTACTATCTAATTAAATTGAGAAAGGGAATTTAAATGATATAACTTTTGGAGATCATTCTTTTATATAATTGGCAATCCAGCCATTTAAAAAAAATTCCGTAGTGCATGTTTACACCCGCTGAACCCAGAATACTCTTCGCAACTCCAAAAATCATATAAAAATGATAAAAGATTTAATAATTTTCTTGTCAATAGTCTTATAAAGCGGTAAATTTTTAATTCTTATTAACTCACAATAAAGCTAAATTTTTTTTAAACTTTTCACATATTTTAAAACTATTTTAATTCATATTAGGTATAATGAATCAATATAAAATCCAAAGACCTTTTCAATTTTAATCTTTTCCTCAAATTCCTAATATTTTTACTTTAAATATTTTAGAGAGAACAAAAAAATTTTAAAGGTATTAAAATTATGTAGTTAAGATTTGGTTTTCTCCATCAATTTTTGGTTTGGTAGCATTCACTTTTTCAATTTAATTTAAATCATGCTTTGAAAAGAAAATTATTATTTCATTACAATTTGTATGAATATTGTATACTTCGTAAAGTATAGTCCTTGACTTTTTATTTTTTCATTCGAATGTTATTTGAAAATTATGTCATAATAGAATAATAAAATATATAATTTATTTAACAATGTAAGCTGTATAGTCTCATCTAAGTACTAAAATAATTCAATTCATTGGCATAAAGAAATTCATAAATTTCGATTTATTTTCGCAATGTTTTTTTTACCATAAAAGTATATGACAAATTATATTTAATATTTATTTCTTTCTTTTGTGATGAACTGATCTGATAATTGTGAAATACATTAAGCTTCTTGAAGAAAATATAAAAATGTTATATTTATAACTATATAATTAAAATATTTTTCATTTATTTTATTTTAAATTTAAATTGTGTTAAGTGACGATTAGAATATAATCATGAATTTAAATAAATTATCAAATAAATTATTGAGAGAATATTTCAATAGAAGAATAAAAAATATGAACCAAGTAAGTATATAGCAGTAATTTTTAGACGATAAATCGTTACATAAAAGCTACAAACATGTATCTAAAAATTTTCTTTATGAGAATTTGCTAGACAGAAATAATGGGTTTGTAAGGCTATTGAAGATTACTTTAATGATTATATAATAATAATTATATTTTATCTTGAAGAACAATAATATGAACAAAGAATTGAGAATTGCCATAAATCACGTAATAAATTGTTTTCAATATTATTTGGGTGAAGAATATTGATGAATTTTTTTCTATTCTAGAATCCCCCATATACATATCTCAAATTTAACAAGTTCAACAATAAATGGAAGTTGTATGAAGGTTTCGAGTTCCATTACTTGAACCTATTGTGTGAAATATTAAATTTTACCTACTCATTGACAAATATGAACCAGGAATATGGAACAAAGTTGAAGAACGGAAAATGGAAT
Source organism: Camisia spinifer (assembly GCA_034694065.1). Taxonomy (NCBI): domain Eukaryota; kingdom Metazoa; phylum Arthropoda; class Arachnida; order Sarcoptiformes; family Camisiidae; genus Camisia; species Camisia spinifer. The sequence goes on from JAQFXV010000455.1 coordinate 12,707, forward strand.
GGAATCATTGGTTCTGTAGCATCAAATGTAATATAATTTAAAATAGTGTAAGAATTCAATTGAAAAATTGTATATTTTTATTTACCATGAAGGAAACAGATCTTGGTTTTGGTGGAATCACCTTTGATTTAAAGAGACTCGAAGTTATTGATTTCATTCGATCTTATCACCAATCATCAGTAACATTCGTTACCAAAGCTCCCAAAATCCTGAATAATTCTAAATTATTATTCAGTGTATTCTCAGTTATTTATGGTTGAGTCTATTTATATCATATTTGATAATGAGTTGCTTTTCAAATTTTTTTGTCATCAGAACTTTTTCTTGGGTGCCTTACGACCGTTACTAAAACAGAGTGATTAATGAAATATAAATTTCATCAATTTGAAACTCATAATGCGTAACAGATCAAGTTTATGAATCTAAAACATACACCCGACCATTTGTATTAAACAATGAAATAAAAGCTGGTTTTGACTAGATGTACTTGGATCACATATAATTTTGAGAAATCTTTACTACAGTGATAGGTTGATGAATGAGGTGAAAATTATCATCTAGTTACTTCTGTTATTAATAAAGGAACTAAATATAGAATTTACATTATGAAAATTAAACATTGAAGATAAAATATCAATACATCAATTATGATATTAAAAGTAATAAAAATCAATAATGACAGAATAAATTCGATGAATTCCTAATGCCTAATTTTGGATAAATTGTTTTAATTATATCCTATAAAGTAAAATTTTCCTAATTTTCTCTCCATTCATTTCGTTTCAGGGAAAATTAAACCGAAAAACAAAATAGTGATATTTTCTCAAAAAAAACATTATAGATCAATATCCAAATATTGTTTCGTTTAAACACGATGAGTTCTGACCCTAGTAAATTTGGAAAATTACAGGATCCGAAAATTTATCTTATGTGTTAGTTCTTAAGGTTTAGAACTTAATTCAAAAATTTTCAAAATTACTTAAGATTAAGTTTAATAACCATTAATTCAGATTTATTAAGTGGTAAAGTTGATCATAATTTTGAACACAATATGAGCTCAAATTATTCTTCATTGATTTATAAATTTAATTTTACATTTTTATTTTCATGGAAAACGAGGCATACAGATGAAATTTCCTGCACGAATTGAATCATATTTCTATTTAACATCATGGTTGCTATTCTGCATTGTAATATCTACTGTTTATGCGGCAATTATATCATCAATTATGACATTCCCCACTCTAACCTCAACAATTCAATCATTTAGTGAATTAGCGGAGGCTCAAAATAAGGGGGAAATTAAAATTGTGGTTCATAAAGGCTCTATCTATCATCAAATGATAAAAGTTAGTAAAAAAGGCGAATGATCTATCAGTTATTTTCCATTTCTCTACGATTAGTCAAAAGTTATCGGAAATTTCATAGACTCAAGTAATTCGTTTGAAGCATCAGAAAGTTCTTTGGAAACAATTATTGAGTCTTTGATTGATAGCCCTTTAAAAATGGCTTATATAAGTACAAAAGAATCTTTGTTGGTAGGAATTTCCTCAAATCCCTTACCATATTATCTAGCCATTAATGCGGATTCGAGTTTTTTCAACGATAATATTGCAATACCAGTGAGAAAGGACTTCGAATTGAAACAAAAATTCGATGAAATGTAAGTTTATTGACTCAATCAATTTGTATTAATAAAAAAAATTTAAGGACACATCGTGTGCAAATTAATGGATTATGTGTTCATTGGAATCGGAAAGTTTACAACAAATATAAAGGGCTTATGAAGAATATAAATTTATTTTTTGATGAAAAATATATCCATGAGTATAACAAACTTCGCAATGTATTGGAATTGAAGAATTTTGATTCATTCTTTTATATGTTGATTTTTGGATTGATTCTATCACTTTTATTTTGTTTACTGGAAAGTATTTATAATAATTACAGAAATATTTTTAATTTTCTTTTATCTTTTGTCAAGTAAAATTTTTCCTGAACTATTCTTCCGTTGACCTTTCTCTAATTATTTTCAACAAAAGTTGAGAAAGTAAATCCAAAATCATAGATTCTGTTTTAAATTTATTATTAATAAATATATTTTTCTGAAAAACCTTGTATTAATTTTATTATATACCAGAATAAACATATTTGTGTGAGTTCAATAATGACGTAAAAATGTATGAATAGACGATATTCTTGAGTTTACTTGTATCCAGAACACTGGTACACTTTGAAACTGAGGAAGAATATATTGAAAAGCAAATCATTATATAAATTTCTATTGAAAATTCCAGCCTAAGTTATTTTTAAAATATATTTGCCTAAAAATGATGTTTCTAAATTATGCACAAATTAGCATATATAGACTGTTCAATTATAAATGATAAAATTCAATCATTTTAAATTTTTTCAATTAAAAATCTTTGTAATATCATTTAATCATATAAAGTTTTAAGATCTTACTTAAATTTCTTTGCTTTTATTTAAAGTGAGAAAATTTAAAATAACTTATTCAGTGATAAATGAGGAAATTCAAATTGATTTCAATAGCAAAAATATCTAACTCTATTTCGAATAAATAAAAGGAGAAAAAACTCTGAAAACTAAACTCTCCAGGATAAAATTGTAAGGTTGGTAACAACACTTCAACTCAAGAAATCCATTTGTTATATCCTTTTTTGATGAATTATATTATCAAATTTCTTTTGAATCTGAATATTTCAGTATCATATGAAATTCAAAGGTATTTTATAAGGCAAACTAGTTAAATGAGTGACATCAAAGTAGCATTATCTATAAACTGCAAAATGCTTCTCAAGAAACAGGAAATTTTTCTGCTCTATGACAATGGCCTGAAATTGCTTTATCTTGTCTCGTGATTAATGCCAATCAACAACGGATAAGACTCATGGTTACATAATTTTGATAAGACACATATCAGGTTATTCTCTCTATTATATATTAATATTGCAGTAGAAGAAGTAATATAAATTCAAATTAGGATATTATAAATTTTGAGGAAAAAATTTTTGTATAGCATTAAATGTCGAAAATACCCCTGGGAATATTCTGGGACATAGAAAATTGTCCCAATTTAAGTACATTGCGAAAAAAATCAAATGGGATCGCCAGAGCAATCCGTAATTTTATTGAAGAGAAACATCCTGAATGTAATTTTCCTCTTGAATTTTGTTGTGCATGGGATACTAGAAATAAAGAAGATATAAGCAAAAGGTTGAGTAATAATGGTATTGATGTTCTTTATGCAAACGCTACGAGTAAAAATGCTGCAGATGAGAAATTGAAGGAAGAAATTGATAAGTTCATTTACCAACATGGCTCAAATTCTTTAATTGTCATTATTACAGGCGATATTAATTTTAAGAGATCGATACAAATTGCGCTCCAAAAAGGTCTGCAAGTTATACTAATATATGGGGACAGTGCATCACAGCCTTTGCTGAATCTTGTTAAAGAATCGTATTTTATAGATGATATTCTGGATAAAATTGAGGATGAAAGTTGTGAGGAATTTAATCAACCAGGTATGTATTTTATAAATTATGAGTCATTGAACTCGTTCAAAAAGAGCAAAACATGGGTACACCATTAATTTAAATTTTGCATCTATAATGCATAAATATTTATCATCATACGCGTGCTCACTAATCAGCCTGTCAATGTAAAATCAATATATTTATTCAGTGTCGAACAAGATTTCAGCCGTTTCTGATGAGCTGTCATTTTTAATATCCAAATGAATGTTACAATATATGAATATAATCATGAATATTCTATCTCAATTTCCCCAAATTTAAATTCACACAAAATTCATGAAATATCATTGCAATATGATATTATATGATATTTGGTAAATAATCCACAGGGTTTTGAGAGACTCATTCAATCAGTAAAAATCTTTTATTTTTAAGAAAAAATTCAGCAAAACTTCATTGAAAAGTTATTTTATAAATTTTACTTCATAACTAGAAAAACCATTAATTTACGCGTTCAATACTTAATTCAAAGAAAAGTCGTTTGGCGCGAAAAATCAGTTTATAAAACGGCAAAGTTGATGCATATAATATATATTTGAATAGCTGATTGAGCTTTAAGTAGATTTTATGATTTTGAAAATACTATCATATGAACTGTCCTAACGTAAGTCACTTAAAAATTTAGATCTAATCAAACATTTTCTATTTCATATAATTTTTTCCTTTTTTTGTTTTGCATATTAGCAATGGGAACAAATATTTTTTTATAATAAAATTAGTCTACAAAGTAATCGACTTGATTGTTGCTATGAGATATTAATTTTCTCTTAAATAAACGCTGCTGATATCATAAATAGGATGACAAAAATGACCTGATATTAACTTCTGAAATTAGAATATTGTCTAATATAAAAGCAAATATTTTAAAATGAAGTTAAAATAAATAATAGTAGTCAACTAAACTAAAAAAAATTACCAATATTTCATTAATAAGTTTACCCATTAGTTAACAATTATAAATTTAATCGATTTTAAGCTAAAATAGATAGTTGCCATGACTAAAATATTTTAGCTGATACGTATACATTAAATAATTTATATTTAAGTAAACAGTTCTTAAACAACGGTAAAAATACGCCTATTATTGTTTGAAATAACGTGTTAGACATTTGGAAAAAAAATATTTTGCAATATTTGAGAATCAAAAATAGCATTCAAAAAAAGAACAACAGATACATTTAAAAAATTAAATTTTCAAACAATCCAATGCTTTATATTTTCTCAATTAAATGGATTTGTCGAAATATTTGATAACTTTAATATTTTGGTAGTTTTCCTGTAAAAATGTTTCTCTGTTCATGTTTTTAGAACTTATATAGAACTTAAAAACAAATGCATTTTAAAATGATAGTTTCATTTTCAAAATAAAGTACTTGAGTCTGAATAATTGCCAACTGTTCCATGAAAACGCACAGATTAAAATATATGCATTTTCTTTTTAGGAGAACTTTGAGGCATTTGAGAGCAAAACTGCAATTTTAACATTCAGTCACTGATGAATATGATTTTTCAAAATTGTTGTTAAATAATGGGATTAAAGACCTCAGTTCTTAGATTTTGCAACTCAATTTTGATTCAAAACTGAAAAAATAAAAGTTCAAAAATAAGTAATTCAAAAAGGGCTAAAATATTTTGATCATTAGTATTTTTTAAAAATAGCTTTGAGTATTTTATAAGAAATATTGATAAATTTATTTCATTTTTAGGAATATTGAAAGTCTACGGCTGGCCGACAAATATAAAACTTGATCTTATACATAAACGACTATCGATGCTAAGCATTAATTGTGGCGGAAAAATAATAGATTTAAATCCTGAAAATGCTTTGATTACTTATGTTTGTTCTGATGATGCGATCAGATCTATGAATAGAATGTCAGGATTAGATGTTTTTGGGAAAATACTAAAAGTGGAAATACATAAAACACCGATTAAGGGCATAAATAACTATGATTTAGAAAATAAAACGGAGGATAAATTGGAAAAACAATATTCTGGAGCTAATCAACAAATCTCTGACACAACAAAATCAGTCATAACTGGTTTGTTTACCAGAAGAGAAGATAATGTCTTACAGATGGTGAGAAATTTTGTAAAATCATGGAATGATCCGGAATGTATTCCAGAAATGATTGAAGTTGTCTATCGTAACAAAAAGTTTTCAGATAAACACGGAAAAGCGGAATTATTTGTTACAGCTGTTAATGAAAAAGATAATCAGAATATAGTGAATTTGGCGAAAAAGAAGTTTAACAATCATGAGAAGCATATTTATTGGAGACTTTTTAACTTCAATTATATAAAAACAAATTATAATGACGATTATGTAAAAATTGAAAAATCTATGCCAAGTAGTATTTCTACTTCCAATTCAGGCAATGAATGGCAAAAATTTGATGATAATTGTAAATCAGTTATAAAAGGATTGAATACCAGGAAAGATGAAAATGTTTTATATTATGTCAGAAAAATTGTTACGCAATGGAAAATAGATCCCAATATTGTTTTGGATGTGGAAAGAATTGAAAATTTAAATGATATAAATGGAAAGGCAATGCTATTTGTTATTTCGATTGATGAGGAATGGAGTAAAAGGATTGTAAATACAGCCAGAGTCAGATTCAATAATATGGAGAAAAATGTTTTTTGGCAAACGTTATCTCAACACAAATATGATATTGGATTGAGTGAAAGCAAATCTTTGCAAAGTTTAGAAACTTTCGGCAATTTAAATGTTTTGAATGATGATAAAGAGATATATAGAAATGGAGGAGATATTCAACAGAATTCTGATAATAGTATTGAAGGAAATATTTCAAAAACAATATCGAAAGATAAGCTGAAACTGAAGCTGAATAAAATTCAATTGAATACTAAACTATTTGCTAGTATTCTATATGATCTAAATCCAGATCCAAATAATTTGAAATATTTATACGAGACTCTCATCGCTCAGAAAGAGAAATATATTACGAATAATTTTGGTATCCATAACAGTACAGAAATAGATCAATTATTATATGGTATTAATGAAGGACTTTCAGCTCTTCTGAGTTATTATGAGAATCGTTATGGAAATAAACGAAACGAAAGGAAACCTTTCCATAGTTTTAATATTAAAGATCAGAATAATCACCGTCTTTTCAATGAGACTGAAAATAAGAAATCAATAATTTCTGGTGTTTGGTCTGATCATAGCGACGATGTACTTAAACTTGTTCAGGAGGAAGTCGACAGTTGGGATGAGGACGAAATTTGTGGCGATGATATCGTTGAAGTTGGCAGAGATGCTAAGTTTAAATTTTGTAACGGCAAGGTTTTACTTTTTGTTACAGCAATTAATAAGGAAAAAAATGATGCTCTGATTCGTTTGGCAGAAAAGAATTTCAATAATGTTGAAAAAGATGTTATTTGGAGAGAAAAAGTCGTTAAATCAAGACCTCATTACGTTAAATAGTCCTTGATTTTTTTCATTTAATTTAACAATTTTAATTTTAAAAAGAATATTTTTGGGACAAATTATTTCCCTAAATAACATAATTCGGAAAATTTTTAAGCTTGATTCAATTTCACAGGGATAACTTTTTTTAATATATTATATATATTTTTGATCTATTTAATTAGAAATATTAATAAGTGGTATGAAAAGAGAGAAATTTGATCATTCTCAAATTATAACCTTGCTTATACTATATTGAGCATTGCACCTCCAAATTTTTATTGAGTGCTGCGATAAAATCACCAACGGTATATTGTTTAATTTTTTTCACTGATTTATCGATCAGAATCAAGAGATAATGAGACAATCAATCAGCAACACAAGAATAATAAATTAAAGGGTTTGATTTCAAATTTATTATCAGGATTTTGAAGAATGAATAAATGAATAATAATGAATTATTCATCGGAAAATTTTTAACTTACTACGATAAAAATTTTGAAAACAAACTCTTTGAGCAAAGGAAAAAAGGATTTGCATCCTTAAAAGACCCAAATTCTTTCATAAATTCTCACTGTTTTCATTGTACTTACCCGTTAGTCAAAACAACAATTTTTCAAATGATTTAAATAGTTACGGTTAAATACTTTGCAAATTCATTATTGAGCATAATTAATTTATAAAAGTACTCCGATAAATATTTAATGCAATTATTATTTCTCATTATTGTTTTAATGAAAAATATGAAATAATGATTAAAATCATAATTATTGGACAGTGAGTCTAAAATTGAAATTGGCTGTACAAATAACAGGCTCCAGATTCAAGAATTGAAAACTGTCCAAATCAGGAGGAAAAATTCCGGAATTTCGAAGCAAAAACCAAATGTTTTTGGACAATAAAATGAATTTTGTCAAATTGTTTAAGCAAAAAAGTTTAGTTTTCCATGATTTTATAATAGCATAAAAAGGTGTATCTACTCTTTATCTATATCAGATTGATATGATAAAACTGTTATAAAAACCCTTCTTTAATTTAACTGATGCGTCACATATTATTTTAAATAAATTGGTCTAAATGGTAGGAACTATCTATTTCAAATTTTTCGAATCAGTATAGTATTCAAGTAAATTTTATCAGCGTCCGTTTTAGCTTATCTTTTGATTTGAATTTCTAAAAAGTTGATAGAATTGTATTGAATATCTTTTCTTTACTATATTTCTCATTATCAAATATAAAATCAATTCATCAAAATTTTAATATAATTATTGACACATATATCTCAAAAGGCTTATAATAACATTGTTACATTCATTTCTCGAATGACTTTATTGTTGAATATCTATATCATAAAAACTTACAAAGATTTTGCGCGTTGTGCTCCTCGAGCTCAAAATTCATTCATATTTTGCTGAAATGATCACTTTAGAGCATTAATAAAAATATCAATTTGCTGGTAATCGGTCATAATATGTTAGAAAATCAACTTCGAACTCTATACTAGTATTTGAAGCTTTACAGTTCTCATAAAAATTTGATGAACTGTAAATTTTTGCTAAAATAATAGAAGAAATAAAGTAAGAGTTATGCATTCAGTTCAATGAAATTTTGTACTTTGTTTTAGAAATCGCAGCAAAACGGCTTCCCTTCTTAACCTTTAGTACTTACAAGGGAAGTACGTTTAAGCGAAACTCTGATATCGTGTTAAAAGTATTGCTATTTTTTTTATTTTTTAAAGGGACCATCCTAAATATTTGCTCAAAAAATTCCAATGACCTTTGACCTCTCATTTATTAAATTTTAAGCTGTAATATAAATTTTTATTAAAATTATCACTTATCAAAGTTTGGCACTATTGAAACTCAAGCATATTATATGAAAACGACAAAATTTACAGTTCTTTAATACAAAAGTATTTCGAAAGTTTCATTATTTTGAATTATATCTTTTAAATGAAGACTGACTAAATTTTTCAATATTAATTTCATAAATTCTTTGATTTAATCGCTTTTCAAATAAATTAACTTGTTTTTAAACTGTAAATTTTTCTCTAATTAAACAATATGACTAAACACAAAATTCGAATGCAATTTTATGAGAGAAGAATAAAAGTTTAGTTTATTTTCACTAAAATTAAAATTCAATACAAGAAAGGTGAAAGGTCATTGGAATTTTTTTGAGAAATATTTTGAATTGTTACTTCTAAATGTACAAATCAACGATACTTTTAAGTCGATATCGGATTACAGCTCAAACGTACTTCCCCCGTTAGAAGGTAAAACCTCGAGCTGATAATCGAGTTGATTTAAATCATTGTATTTTACTGAAAGGTTGATTCTTTGGAATTTATAAAATATAAAATATTTGGACGTATGACCTTTCTCAGCATGGTGAATTTATTTAGAAAATTATTTATTTAAAACTGTAATATTGTATTCTATATATGTTATATACTATTGGAATTGATTTGGAGTTGAAGCAAATGTAATATAATGAGAATAAATTACAGTTTTCTATATAATTCCTTGTCGAACTGTAATTTATACTCTTAAACTTATATTTGCTTAAACTTCATATTTATTCATATTGTATAAAACATTAATGA
>JAQFXV010000456.1:0-22290 GCA_034694065.1 Camisia spinifer
TATTGCTCAAAATACAGATAAAGCATTTATGAAAAATATTTAGAAATGCTTATTGAAGATGAACTTTTTCCAAATTTGTTTCATTTGTTTCATTTGTAATAATATGTTGCAAATAATCTTTCTTTGAAATATTGAGTTGCGATCTTTGAGACAGATAAAAAATAGTGAGTTTTATGTCAAATAAAAAGTTCAGCATTGCTTCAGATATTGTATAATGAATATCAGTTTCTAAGAGCCAGCTGTAGTTTAATGTCGTATATTTCTTGTATCTACTGATCTTATAAGCGTATAACTTATCAATGTCTGGCTGTCCAATAGTAGTGAAAAAGAGGAAAACGCTTTAGGGATTAACTGTTACGAGTGAAGTGCACAAAACTTACGAGTCTCTCTTCTCTCGTCTCTTATGCTCTCATTTATACGCTTTCTCAAAAGCACTGACCGAAAAGCATAATTCTCGAGTCAACTAAACTCAGCCTAAATTAGCTTAAACCACATCAAAGAGGAATAAATTTACTCAAATTATTCTGTTGAATAACTATCCCAAAATAGTCGACACTTTTTTCATCAATTCATTTATTTTAAAGATCAGCTAAAATAAGATCAAATTTCAGAATTCAAAATCAATTTAAAGGTTTGAGTCTAAAAGTAATCAGAAAATAGCCTGAATGACAAATTTGACTAATATTTAGCAGCATTTTCTAATAAAAAAAATTATTTTTAATCTGTTTGGGTTAGAATTATTTCGATTCTGATTGGAAATACCATTCTCATCATTATCAAGAATACTTTTATAGAGATGGAGAACGAATACGTGAATCATAAGCTATTTCATAGATTTATTCTTACGCTTCGAGGAAGTAAATAATTTAGTGACTGCAGCTAAAAATTATGTAACGAAAGAGATCCTCATCTTTATTATATTTGTTACATTGCGTGATAATAAGGAAGAATAAGAAAACTCACGATATGATCAAACGATCTTATGATTGGTATCATTGTTAATGCAATGAATAGTAAATCTGGCAGAAAATTTGTTGTTTTATGTTAGATATTACAGAAAAGAAGCTCTGATATCATGTGAATAAATTGCTAATTAAGTCTATCTCAACACAAGCCGATAAGATTTGCTCATTTATACTATCTTTTTGATGAAACTCATTTGAGGATTATTTTTGGACACTTAATTGGTTGATAGCGAGTAATCAATAAAGTTCGTCAATTATCACTATTCATCAGTTGTTTTCAATGTTTAACTTCTAGAATAAATAAAAATAGAATAAATTTTTAGAGAAATCCTGATTATTTCAAGGAATGTAAGTTTAAATTGTGGAATCTCGATCTTTTCTAAAATTTAAACATTGTGAAAAGTTGAAAGCATAAACTATTGCAGTACAAATTGAGTCATTAATCGTAAGCAAAATGTGCGAACACTAATTTGTATATCAAGAGACTAAGCTTTTCTTATCTTTTTAGATTAATTTTGAGTTAATTGAGAAACCCATTCACTGATGAGAGTTATATTTCATCAGTAAAATGCTCTTAAACTTGTTTATATAATAAGAAAATGTGAATTTGCATTAGTATAAGTTTATTTGTGTTCAGAGAATTACACCAATGGAATTATCATAAGCTTATCAAACAAATTAACTAATATTCGTATATTTCTATTGAATTGACGACACTCTCAAATATTGAATTTTCAAATATGTTATTTTTAAATAAAAGGTCAGTTAAGATAAACTCAAATATAGAAACGAATTTTGAACTCTTCCATTCAGAGACACAGATCATTCGATTAATCATTCAAATTAATTACTCATTTTATGATATATTAACATTCGTATTCTGGATATTTCGTTAATGCATTCAAACACTGTTTCAATTTGTATTCACGAGTTGTTTGAATAAAACTTATTTAATTTAGTGTTATTTCATTTTTTGTGATCATAAAATTGTATTTAAGTTTATTAATACATTTGAGATAAAGTATAATTTTACCAATAAGTTAATCAGTCAGTAGTGAATTGTGTTTGTTTAGCGAAATGAAGTTATTAAACGGAGTTTATGTAAAAAAGTTGAATATCAAAATTGTAATTAACTTTTATCGTTGATTAGTATTCAATATATAACTTGAAATAACAACCTATTGTCTAAAGAGGTTGATTGTAATCTATAGTTTTATGGTTTATAATTGATTAGAAAAATATTAATGTGTGATATAAAACGAATACTTAATATTTGTTTCATTTATTTTAATGGAAATTATTATTTTTCGAAAAAATTATCATTCATAGCACTCAAATGAATAGATAGTATAGACAAAAAAGAAATTGTGAGTGAATTACTCATATCGTAAAACATTCATTTAGTGTTCTCTTACATCTTACGATTTAGTGAACAATAACTGCTACTATAATACATGATTTCGTAGTCATTCATCACTGATAATTATTAATGTCACCCAATTGTCATATATCATGTCAAAACACTGATCCTATGCTATGTTTCTAAAACCTAACCTACACTATAAATCCTTAAAGTCTAAGAAATTTGCATAATATTACAATTTGTCTATTATTTAATGCTGTGAAAGAAATCCTTAAAAAGTCAATATGTATACAGTTTTTATGCTTCAGTTCAAAAGTTTAGATAAAGACAGGCTTTAGAATATAATAGCTTTGAAAAAGCATGAACTTATGCCTAAAATAAAATAAATTAAATTATATTTTTCCATAAATTTACCATATTTTGAGTTAACTTTGAAGTTAATGAAGTAATTGAATGTCTAAATCGAGAATTCAGTATGAATTCATATGAAGCTGAATTCACATTAGTATAATATTTAGGACTAAAATTTTGCGCACTGTTTGCTGAGCAAATACATGGAGAGTAAAACATTACTTTTGAAAGGTTATATTTCCAAACATAGAAATTTAAACAATCAAATCATCAAATCCTTCAAAATTATTAGCCATCTTATTAACTAATAAATCAATAGATTTAATCGTTCAAATTTTATATACCATGAAAAAGTGTCGCATTAACAAAATAAATTATTCTTAGCTTTTATCCAAACAAATTGAATAATTTTATTTGAATTCATAAATACTATTTATTTTTTATACAATGAAGTTTTCAAATGAATAATTTCTGATTTGAAAAATGAAAAAGCTTTATTACTCATTGCAAAAATTGCTAAACTATTTTTTAATGGATCACAAACAGGATTCAGTGTTTTGAAATTCGATATTTTGAAGTGATACCACTTTACCATTAGTATTGAAAAGTCGATAATATGATATATTTAAAAGATCTTAAGTACTAATAACTTGACATTCATGAAAGCCTTAATTAAAGCTGAATCTACTCCTTAAGAATATGAATGACAGTCAGTGATGGGAAAATTTGCTTTTTAAAATTAAATTATGGATGTAAGGTTAATCATTTAATTTTACATTAATTTATTCTCATATTTGAAGCTATGAAGAAAATGAAAGGCATTGTCAAGTTATGGAATAATCAAAATTGAAGTTGTGCCAATTTTCAAGAATTGCTTACTCATAAAACAGAGTAAAAATAGTATATATCAAATTATCGACTTTTGTTCAGCTTATTTCAATCGATTTAAATGTGAAGTTGTTAGCAGTTTCAATGCATAATATTTATAGTGATGTTGATTGCATAAAATGATTAAATATAATATTGAAAGTATAAAGGAATTAATATTATCTTCCGATGCATTTCACATTTTGAGACCTGAGAATCTCAATTTTTTTAAAGAATATCGATTACCCATTCATTCGATAAAAATACGAAAATTATTTGAAAACTAAAACTACAGGAGATTAATAAAAAATAGGTCACAAAACTAATCCGAATGTAATGATAAAATAAATAAAATATACTATTAATTAGATGAAAGCATACCGTGAACGTCGAGCAGCACAAAAGTTCCATTTTTTGATTGTTCGTTAGGTCTGTTCAAGAAAAAAACTTTGCATTCATACCATCCCTGATCTGATTCTCTAACATTAGTCAAATTGAGTGAAGTCTCTTTTGCCAGCGGATCGATCAGTGAGACTCTTCCTTCATAACCCTCACCCAAATGTGGTGGATATCCGTCATACCAGATATATATTGGTATCTTTACTCCTTTTTTCTGCCAATGTATAACATACGGAACTTCTATTTTGTCGGGAAAGTCAAAGGCACAGTTGAGAATCACATTATCACCCAAATTAGCTGAAACTTTTTGATGATCTTCATGATTATGGCCTTAATAGAAAAATTAATAATTTAGTTTGAATTACAATCGAAAAAATCTCAACCAATAAAATTAAAAATTTCTTAAAGCACTTTTATATTTAAACTACACTTTTTGAAGCGTTTAAATCAAATCTGATTCGAAAGACTAATTCTTATTTGCGAAAAACTCGAGAGATAGCAAATAACTCAAGTGAGAGATCAAGAATTATTTATAAGGAACTTAATCTTAATTACGATAAATAGGATTTACGTTTGTGAATAGATTTAGAAAAATTGGTGAAATCATGGATAACATTAACAAAATCAATATTGATTTACAAAACAAAACTTTTCAACATCATTGTTAACGATGAATATTTATTATTTTAGATCAAACCCTCTATTGCTTTTGCTTTAATAATGAAATTTCAAAAGCCTTTTCTTAACAAGACTTTCAAAAATATTTATGGTCTTACTGTATATCACAAGTAAAAATAATGCAAAAATGTTGTTTTTTACACCATTTTTACATAAGTAGAAAATTTAGTAAAAATAAAACATCCTTCGGATGAATAATTTTCAAGAAAAAGCTTATATTTATTCCACAGAATATTAAAGTCAATCTTCTAGAGACCAAATGGACCATAAGTGGAAGTTTGCAGAAAAGAGTGATTCATAAAAATTTATTTTTATGTAATTTCATTATATTATCTCTAAGTTATCTCAAGGGATAAAGTTTTATATTTGAATGAAAATATTCTGACAAAAAATATATTACTAGTTAAGTAGAAGTTTGTTTAATATCAAAGTTGAAAGTTTTATATTTTTGTCTGACTCTAATTTGATTAATAGTTTAGAACGTATTTATACTTTTATAGATATATATTGAATGCCATTTCAATTCATCTGAAAGATATGAACGATATATGAGTTTAAAAAACAGGCTTTCAATTCAGAAAACTTTATATAAAGCTCTCCATTGAATTAAAAAATAAAATGATTCAATATATTAGGATTGAGATGTCGTATTCGGTATTTTCAAAACGATATATTCAGCAAAACTTTGTTTTTATAACCATTTGAGAGTAACATTTCTTGAAGGGAATAAACATTAATACAAGTAAATAATAGCTTTTCATTAGCGTAGAATCATTTTTCGAGCCTAAAGAGCTATTTTGTAATTAATTTTGTCCTTTTTAGAAGTTTACGAATCATTTAGCATCAAATTTGATGGTCATTCTATAGTATAAAGATAGGGGTCATGTTATGGTAAAAGGGAAGTCGTGTTTAACAAACCGCTTACGACCGTTTCGAGTCAAGAAAAATGGATCATTAAAGGCTAACTTTTAATAGCACAATATGTATCATAGTTTACCATTTGGAAGAAATAATGTTCATTTTCATTTCCCTTTTAAGATATGAAACTTTATTTTTTTGAAGGCTTTCCACTCTAAGAAATGAATGCTCATAAACATTAAATAAACAAACAATATGTTATTTAGGAAAGTGTGTTATTGTGAAAAACACTTTATTTCTTATAAACTTTTCTTTTTATGGACTTTAGCGTAAAATACTTTACTTGAAATGATTTGTTTGAAAAATTATATTAATTTTGAAACTCAAATAATCGAAAGTCTCAATACCAAAGGCGTCAAAAACCAAAAGCACATAATATAATAGAAAAGTGAAAACAGTTAACTGTTTCTGAATTTAATTACTAAACTTTATTTAATATTTATAAAGAATGATTTATCCTTAAATACTTAATCTGATATATTTTTTGTGATTTTGATAGTTAATGGACTAAAAGCTCCTCCAATGCTACTAAAGTTTATTACTTTTTTAATTATTAATTCAAACAAATACTTAACTATTACTATAAGGCTTATGAACTAATGTTAACCAAAATTTGTTAATAGCAGACTATTGCTAATTAATTACCGTATGTATTGTGCAATTTTAGCAGAATATTGTTCTCTGAGTTATTAATTAGAACTGCATTTTGTAACAATATATAGACTTTCATACTTCATATCAAATAAATCAAGCCTTTAATCAAGTTATCACTCATTAATAAAGCTTTCAATAATGAAAGTATGAATTAAACGATCGTTTCACTAACTGTTAGAAAAAGTACCAATACGTTCAAAATTAGAACTAAAAATTTGGTCAAAGTTCAAGTTTAAAGGAATACGAATTGATTGAGACTATAATACTTTAAATCATGTCAATCTTTATTTTATTTTTCGAAGAATTGCTTAAGTAACTTAATCTCATATAAAATGATTATTTACTGTATTTTTCTCTCAATAATAAGACTCTAAAGGATTTAAACTTAAGTTAATTCTATCTAAAATAGAGAAACTGTGTTATAGTCTCCTTATTGTCACTCAACATGATCTCAATGTTCATTAATTTCAATATTGTATTATTCAATAGAGCAAACTTTGATAATCCCATCTTTCAGATCATTCATCTCTGTCAACATCATTAACTTCTAGGCGTTTCCCCACAAAAAGTATAATTCCTAAGCAAATATTACTAACAATAATCTTATAAATGAAATATGGCCTCAATAACCAAAATTTTTTGATCTAAGGAATTTGATTCAGAAAAACTTGATTGAGAATAAAAATTTTTGTTTTCTGAATGTGACTTTATCTGAATAATTAATATATTATGATTGATAAAACAGAAAAAATCGATAAAAGTGAGCATGAATTATATTTTATAGATAGAATAGAGGACAATAAATTAAAACCAGAATAAAAAGCATGAGATCTCATTCGTAATACTTTATTCACAATGGACTAAGGATTCAATCAGTATTGTGGGCGACCACCAGTTCTCGTTGAATGTATTGATAGTTTGTCATGAAAAATGATGGGCACCTTCTTTTGATACAGTTTATTGTGAGAGTAGACATAAAAAAGTATGACTATCAGATGTGAACATATTGAGGAACTTTGCCAGCGATTCAATTGATGGCAAACGCATGCATGAACTGAGCTGAACAAATAGTAAAATATCTTAAGTAAGGCACGTTTCAATACTAAAGATACCTTATAGTTAGTATTCTGTACTATACAAATACTGTATAATAACACTATATAGAGTGAAAGTTTTGGATGAAAAGCAGAAAAAATGTTAGAGAAATTGATTTAATACTATGTGTTTCCAAAACCTTTTTCTTAATATTGGTGTGCATTTGATTTATTTATGACTTAAATATTTTTATATTAACTTTTTTAGGATGACGATTGTATTATTAGATTAGTCAATGCATGAAAATATTTCATTTCATGTCTTTCGATGGCACGGCATATGATTTATTGAATGAGAAATCGGAATAGATTTAGTATTATATTTATGATATTTGTGAAAGAGCTGATCTTTAATTAATTGCAAATCAATTGAATAAACTTAAGCTTTAAGCTATTATTTCTAAACAAATAGTCTGAGCCAACCCTATTCAGCTCAAATTATCGCTGCATCGAATAATTTATTTTTAAAATTAAGCAACAGAAAAGTTAATCAGTTACAAAACTACTAAATAATAAGATTGGTCAAATGAAAGTCAAGAGTTTTCAGCCTATGGGCATTCTCTTATGTATTGAAGCTTAAAAAGTACAATTATAAAATTGATTTCTATAACAATCAATTTTTAAAGAGTAATTTCAAAAAGCTTTGATTGAATTAATAAATTTTAATATTGATATTTTAATGGAATACCAAGTATGTTAATTCTAAATAAAAGCTATATTATACTGTAGATGGATAAAAAAAACTATTTAAGAAGTTTAGAAATCAATACAGATTATAGATTTTTCGAATAAGAATGCTTGTAAACTAAACTGAAAATAGTTTTGGTATTCTGCAGTTTGCCTGAAAGTCTTCTCCCAGAATATCGTCCAAATATAGTGTTTGACTTTCAATTTATAACTTATAATTTATACTTTCATCAAAAAGTACAGCACATTTAAATTACAATCGTATTCAATAATAATTTATTTGAATATTATTCCTCTATTCAATTTAAGGTTATTGAATGAACTTGAATATAAAAGTAGCTATAAAAAGTAACAATATGCAAAATGACGGAAAGTTCATAGTTTCCAATTATATTCTAAATAAATAAATTTTAGGCTATACTTTACTTTTGATGAAAACAAGCATATAAATTATTAGGTAAATTTTTAGAGTTTTAAACGCTATTATTTGACAAAATTCTGGCAAACGGGGTTTCTGGAAAAAACTTTCCGGCCAATGGTTTTTCTACGAAAAGGAATTCATATTTTAACAATACCTCGAGGGACAAACTTTTCAGTTTGCTCTGCAATTTGTGGCAAACGAGTTGCCACTAATTCATGAATTTACCAGAAAATGAAGACTTTGTGATAACTGAAACTTTATTCATAATTTCACTAATAACTGATTTAATAATAGAATTAGAGTATAAGTTGTTGAAAAGTTGATAGTGGAGTGAATTTGAAATCTCATTTAAGACTATCGAAAAAGAAATAATAAAAGATTAAAAATTTGAGCTCTAAATTGAAAATTGGAAGTTTGTAAGAATCCAATCAATAATAGAAAAGCTAAGATTTCCCACGAGAGCATTGAAAATTTGTCACGAATTTTGTGTCCACTTAAATTCATTACTTAGCTAAAGAATAGCAATGAGTGAAATCTTCGATTTGATTCGGAAACACTCTATATTCTGTTACAATTTCGTATCAAATTTCCTCAAATCTATGTTTCGAAGAAGTTGTTAAACTCTGTTAACGAATAAGACCTCAACTGTTAATCGACTGAATGTTTAGCGAAACGTAAAACTGAAACATTCTTGTAAATTGTTTATACTTTAGATCAGAATCAAATGTAAGAATTTTTGACTAAAATTCCTGGTCTTTTAGCGGACAGCAAAAGTCAGAATTAGTTAACAGTGAAAACTAAATTTCAGGAAATAAATTCGAAGATTAATGTTATGTTTTAGGTTTTTATGATTAAAATATTTTATTATATCGAATCTGCTCTTTTTACCCGCTAATAAATACGGTAGAGATTAATTCGTAACTGAAAATAGTTATATAGAGTTAGAAGTTTGAAAAAATAGATACTTTCTAATTTCAGTAATATTATTATCTAAGAGACTATGAAGTGTTAGTGTAAACTTTCATTTTGTTAGGAAAAGTATTGTCGAAAATAAATTTGGATCAAACTATTGAAACTTCTAAGTACCGAATTGCCTCACTTAATGTTACATGTCACTATACCTTGAGAGTGAGTGTTTCAACAATATTATGAGAAAACCTCTTATTACATGTAATTGTATCTCGAGGTATAATTACTACTATAATTACATGCAATAATAGATTAAAATTTTAAATCAATATGTTTTAATAAGAAAATCTTGAAACTAAGTACATTAGTTCTATATGTGATACACATTTATGCAGAAAATGAGTTATATTTTCAAAACATCTAATGCAGTATTGGTTGATGAGTTGTGGAAAAGATACTTGAGAAAAATTGATGTCTTTGAAAATTGATTGAGTATTAAATAGTAATTCTTTCAATTATTGATATCTCAATATTATTTAAAGACATACTTAATTCGCGTTGATTATGAATAATGTCACTCTGATCCATGTCATATCAGAAAATAATTGCAATTTTATTCTCAATTATATAAGTACTTTCACGGTATATTTTCTGAGTATTAAAGTTTGATATACTTTTTAAAGAAGTAATTTTACAATTCACAAAAATCTATGAAAATTTTCGATGCATGTAATAATAGCTTAAGGAATTACTTTTAATAGAAAGTAAGAAAATAAAACTCGACGTTTAGTGACATGTAACTATACCTCGAGTTAACTTTACAGGTAAGCACTCTCGTGATATTATTACATGTAATATAAAGTGAGGTAATTCGGTATATTAATTTTTAACCAAAAATATCAGTTATTTGTAGTCTCGAATCTTTTGTATGACATTTACTTTTATAAGGATTCAATTTATTTTGTTGAAATCGTATTAATATTAAGTTAATTTTCAAATTATTGAGTATTAGCTCAATTAAACTAATCAAAAGTTTATGAGATTAGATTTGTTAATAAATAATATGTAGGAATGCAAATTCAAATATAGTAATGAAAATTTATCGTCAAAAGATAGTTACTGGAAATTCTCTAACATTAGAGTTTGCATTGAAACATACAGAGGAAAAACTTGGAAATTTTCACAGTCTATTCATTTTTGAATAAGTTGTAGAGTTAAATATATGCTCGACTCTATTGTTCTCATATAGATAAAAAGTGCTTCAAGTTGTGGCTTAAGCTATGAATTTCAATAGAGCTTATGCTCAAAGTAGACTTATGCGCATCATTAAATACAATAAACAGAACCTGAATTCGACAGTATATCTATTGAAATAAAAAAGAAACTGATAGTACTTTATAAATATTATTCTTATTTACTTTCGAAAAGATTGTATGCTTAATATTCCATGAATTGACACAAAAGTATCGTTTAGACATAATCTTACTTTAAAATGATTCGCTTAAAAATATTATTCATCAGCTAATTGTATTCGACTTATTTTGATAAAAAACATATTCAAATGATTAGAATAAGTAAAATGACATTAATTATTGCTAAACAATCGTTTCGCATAACATTATTCAAAATTATTTGTCTGCAGAATATTAAACAGTAAGTTAGAAATAGCCTCAAAGCACAAAAGGTTCTCAACATCACTAAAAAATGAACTCTTACAGAAGATTAAATTAATAAATGTTCAACTCATCAATTTTTCTCAAGTATTTCAGTTCATTATTTTAATTAACTGAAAGTTCTTGAAATCAAGGCTCTGATTATATAAACCGATTATAGAAAAGGAGAGTTCTTAGCAAAAAATGAGGCAAAATCTATTTTCAATTACATTTTAGTACGTTTTCAATTACACATCAGTCTAGAAAGTATTTGCATAAATTCTTAATTATATGAAATGCTTGAGTAGTTGCGCGCATAAGAGCTGAATTCATCTTACTTGAAGAGTTCATAAAATTTAAGACTCTCAAGCTTTAAGTCGAGACGATTTTGTTGACAGAATCCTTAATACAAGTATTCTTCGAAGAATCATTCTTCAAATCATTATTTTAACTGTAAAAATGAGCAAATTTTATGTAAAACTCGGATATTATGGTAAGAATATGTAAATTTGATTTTTTATTATAACTGACAGCAGATTTTTTCGTAATTAAAATAGTTTTATTCAAACTCTTCCTTAATTAAGAAATTTTTTTGATTGAGTAAATTTTGAAAATCTAAATATTTGAACAATTTGAATATAATTATGGATCTATAAGTAATTTAATATTATCGTTCAAAAGAAGAACCTACTTTTAGAACTTGCATTCTCATTTATACAAGTATACTTTTTTATAATCAGCGAAGTTTAATTTATCTAATTTTCAGGATTCAATCAAAGACAACATCGATTCTTATGCAGAGTTTGTACCAAATGTTCTTACTTTGATTGAGAAGAAACGAAAATAGTTTTCCAAAATTGCAAACATAAGTTATATAAACAACTGTAGGGACAAAAACTATTTTAAAAAGTTAAATATTATTTAAATTGCTGGCCTTAAAATCCATTTTTGACCAAAAGTCACATAAATAAACCACACATGAATTCAAATTATCAATGATTATTTCCCATAAAAAATAAAAAGTTTCGAAGGGATCAATCTAATTAATTCAAAAATTCTGTAAAATATGAGAAAAATCACATGAATGGTAGCACTGTATTAACAATTTAATTAATTTTTTATAAATCACTAGTGATGTTACGATAGATATTTTACTAAGTCTATTATCATAAATGATTTGAAGAAATGCGCTGAAAAATAGATAATCTATATTATAAGTTTGTTTGTGTGTCTGATCGCTTATAGACTTTACCCCTGAACATCAGTATCATTAGAATCAGTATAAATTGAACCGGAATTCGAAGTAAAAAATTTCCCCGAAAAGTAACCAGAGGCCAAATTACGGAAATTTATTTTTTGCCAGCTATTGCTATTTCATGAGAAAATTTTTAACGGGTTTTGCTTTTTGAAGGCAATTTTCCTCTAGAGTTTTGATTTTATTGAATTTGACTTTGAAATTCATTTATTAACTAAAGAAGTCATAATGGTCTCAAACAATATCGGAAGCATTTTCTCTTTTCCAGCGCTTGATATTTTGAAAGAATTTTTCATAGTTATCATTAAATGATTTAAAATTGAATATAATCTAATTTATGTTAATATTTATTTTTGTCCAAAAAAGTGTTTGAATCAAAATTCAGTAGCAGTTTATAATGATGTAACACAAATGATACGATATATAATTTAAAATTTATTTTAACTGAAGTAGACTTTTATGCTAATTGAATGAAAATGAAATTTTCAATCTAATAACCAAAAGTTTGCATACAATATATAATGTTGATTGAAGATGAAATAAAATAATTACTGTAAGTTTGTTTAAGTCTATGAAAGCTAAACTAACTATGAAAAGTAACGCGTGTATAGAGTTAGTCGTGAGATGAATAAATAAATTTATCACGCATTACCTTATAATAAATTTATTCATTTTAACCCTCAGAGAAATATTTATTCAACTCTATTCATCAAACTTCAACTTCATAGCAAAAAACTAATCTCAACTTTGATAAAGTAAAAAATTGTGGAATCTTTGAGTTATTCTGTTTGAGTCATTCATTAAAACTTGAGAATGTATCGAAAAATAGAACTGTTTGCAAATATCGAAGATTTTTTATGAAATTAATATAAGACCTAAGAATTAATATAATGGAAGTTAGAAAGTGTGCGATCGATTGGCATACAATACAGATTCAGATATAAAACTTAAGGAAGATTAGAGTGGGAATTGAGTAACATTAGCGAAATGATAAATAAATAGAAGTATTGCTTCACACCAGTGGTCAGGAATAAATCAAAGGTAGATTAATCAAAAAACTGATTTCAAAGTGAGCGCAACTCGAGTATTGAATGGGAGACTTCAGAAAACAACCTGAAAACATCTTCGATAAAAATCAATTTAATACTTTTATCGGTTGTGAAACACTTGTGATAGAGAAGGATAGACTATTGGAGACAGAATCTGGTGACCAGATGGAGATTATGTCAGTTCGTTACTTAAGCTCTATAAATATGACTATAAGAGTCACTAAAGATCTATTGGTCAACAAATACAGAACAAACTTACAAAACAGTTAAGTAATAAAAGATAGACAGAAAGTCCACATAAAGATTCAGTTACAGCCCCTGTTGTTAACTGTATTAACTGAATGGAAAAGCAGACAATTATTTTTATCTTGAAATCATTAATGGTTCACAGAATAAGATAAAAATAAAATGCTAAAAATTCATGAAATTCGTGAAACTTTTATGTCATTGAATCGAGTTTTGAAACATAACTCAATAGAATAGTAAAAAAAGAATGAGTTTTTTTAAGAATTACTGAAATATATTTAGATTTTCGCTTATAATCCCCAAAGTATTATTCGGAGTCATGAAAAGATTTTTTTAGATGAAAAGTATGAGTATTATTCAATTGAGTTTTGTATTAAAACGATTCATTCAGAATTACTTTTACTTTAAAAATAATGTTTATTCAGTGAAAGAATAGGAAGTAATGAAATAATTTATGAAAAGAATGGTAAATACAATCACTGAATAAATAGAATAAAACACATAAATAATGAAAATTTTTCTATTTGGTATCACTATTGAAGCTGAACTATCGTAAAATACTTGCGTCATAGCTATCAATATCGTAAAAAATATGGCTTCAGAATAGAAAATTTAGGTCACAGTAATAAAAAGTGCGAAAAAGAGGAAAAAGTCTGAGATATGTGAGCATGAGATTATCATTATCAAAGCAAATGTACAACTATTGGACTGCAGTAAAAGTCAATCTCAATATAATAAGAAGCTTAAAGAATTGATGAGAAATCATACTTTTATGTAATTCAGTTGTGTAGAGCAGTCGCGTATCATAACATTCGTGTAAGATATTAAAGGTTACGCGACTTTCATCGAAAATGCAATTCAATGTTAATGTATTCGGTGAACAACAAAAATGTGACTGTAGTTAATTTCGGAACAAAAAATTGATGGAATGCATGTAAGTCTGGATGTCTATAATATAAAAGTTGGTAAATCAGGAACCCATGAATCTGAAAGTAAAGAGCATTTTCTTGTTGTCAGTGATAGACCTTATGTTTAGCTGTGTTTTCGCTACTATCTAAACCTAACGCTTACTTAAATGATGAGACTCTACCCGAACGACATGAGATCACATTCGTTGATACAATAGTAATCCTATGGGATTAGCAAAAGTTTCACATCTCTCACTTCAGCCGAATACAAGTCTAACGCTCGAGACTATCTCTCTTTTCTCTTGTCAGTTAGCTTTTGGTTTCTCTCATCTTTCGCCGATTGCGTTGATGTCCACTCGTATCCCAAATGAGATCCCAAGTTTGTGCTCTACTTTTTTCAGCTCTATCTTAAGCCTTACATCAGAATTGAGTTAACATTTGATACAGAATTCCTTTTCACCAATAACTTTCTCATTTATCTCAACCAATACAACGAAAGGATATAAAAATTGAATTAAACGCTAATCAACGATATATTATAGATAATTGTTATTAAATTATTGAAGATTTTTAAAGAATTTAACGAAAATCCATTATTAATTAAAACACAAAATTAATTAAATATTAGAGAAAAAACATTTCTATCCAAATGAGTTTTTTGGTAGAAAGTAATCAAAACAGATCCCAGTTTCCAACTCATTAAATGCATTGAATTCTAACTTTAAACTTAATTTGTAAAACTTTTCCGAGTCTTAATCAAACCTTTTGACGCTTTTGTTAGAATAGGGAACGCAATAATCCCTACGATTTAGTGTTATTCGAAGCAATTCTAGCATCAAATTGTGTCTCACCTAAAAAAGAGAAATAGAAAAACGAAACATTAGTCTTTCCTCATCTTTCGTTTAGTTCTTTTCACCACTTCCTGTATGACAAAGTGATGAAGTCGTAAAAGTCATTATTTTCGTTAACCTCTCAAAAAATATTAAGAGTAAAGAGTTTGTGATATAGTATTAGTTAAAATAAATGACAAACTTAGGATTTCGCTCATTAAACACTGAATCAGAAGAACTGAAGAGTTAGTAAACGATAAATAAAGAGAAAAAACGATATAAAACCATATGATTCTTGAAAAATTCCATTAGAGTTTGATTTAAAACTCTTTACACAATTTTTAAACTTGATAGCAATTACTCATGTAATGGCTTTAACATCTATTCGAAGACTTGTTTTTGAAAAACTTGAATAAAGCTTAGTATAGATTTTTAAAATTTTCTTTTTTTCAGTCAATGGTTTGAATTTCGCTCAATTTGTGGAATTCTTTTAGTTTAATATAAAGGTCAAGTTCTATAATTAAATACAACAAAAATTCAATGCATTTTAAAGTTTGATTCAAATGGATCAAATTCGTCAATTTTTTGTCTTTTGAGTTACAACGTATTAAATTTTAAGAAATTTAATGTTTACTCAATGGTAAAGAGTTCTTTTGAATTTTCCATTTATTTATTATGAAAATATTTTAAAATTACTTCAAAATTTGAAGACAAATCAATTTAAGTATTAAATTGTTTAAGCATAAGAAGGGAATGTTTCCAAATTACTCTCATATATACTGGTATTACTTCTTAATGAATTAGAAGCTATTATTGAGACCATTTCAGAAAAAAATTCCAAAACATTGTTATGACATTTGACCTCATTTTCATTCAATTCTGAAAGTTTAAATTCGAAGACATTTAGTTATATATTTAAAGTCAATATTATTGGTTTCAGAAAACAATCCTTCAATATATTTGACAAAATATCAGTTCAGTGCAAAAACATTCCCTTCTAAGAAGTGTTTGAGATAATAGATTTTCGTTTGCTTTACAAATGGAAGAGAGTCTTATGAACAGATTCATGGATTGAAGAGAATTATATGAAAGAAAAATCGATTATTTGTTCAGAAATTATAATATCAGTACATAATTTGAAAAAAAAGTTTTAAAACTTAGCAAAGATTTCACGAATCACTGGACACTCGTTTACTTGGATTGCATTGAATAGAATACAGAAATTCAAGAGAAAAGTGGATCAGAAACTCAAAATTTAAAAGCATTTGCGAACGTTTCCGGATTTTTCTTTCTATAAATAGAATAAAATACAGAGAAATCAAGAATTGTTTGAAGAGAAGAGACCCTTAAGAATAAGAATTGAGAAGAAATATTCAATATATAAGAAACAAGAATTTGATAAATTAAAATTATAATTTGCTTAATTATGAGCTCTCCTGAATTCAGTGAAACGTAAATTCGAGAGAAGCTCAAGTTTTTCTATGATATGTATTTTTTAAGCTTAGAGTAAATTAAAAGTAAGTACAACTTAATTAAGTGAGGATTTGGTCCGCATTCGTGATGAAAAAAGTTATTTTAAGTACAAGAAAAAATTTTAGTCTCTCTTTGATCTGCTTTAATAAATGCAAAAATTATAATAATTATTCAGAAAAAATGAAGTGAATTAAGAAGTGCGACAACACAGTTGTCTATTCAATATAAGTTGATTACCATATCTAACAAAAGCTTATGATTACATCATTTTTTCATGCTTTAAGTACGAGAAAAATGAGAGCAAAATAGTAAAATTAATGCCAATAATGTGAGTTTGAGTTTAGATCACAAATAAATTTGCATCAAATAAACTTAATTTAAATAAATTATCATTTGCTTTGCATTTTTAATCACTTTCTGCACACGTCTTTTCTTGAAAGTAATCGGAGTTTCAATTCAAATAAATGTTTACTAACTTTTGAGACAATAGTTTTTCTCTAACATAATAATCAGTATTATTGGTGTGTTTCTCGAGTTTTTGAGAAAATTCTTTTATGTAAGATTATGAGCAGTAAAAATAAGTTTATGAATTCATACTTATATTAATCCTTTTTAGAAACAGTTTCTTTCACATTATTAAAAAAAACTCTGAAAATGAAGAGTTTTTAGAGAAAAACAGCTAAAAATTAAAGCTTTGTCAAACTGTTTCCTATTTTGATTTGAGATCAAAGCTTGAAACGAATCTAAAATAAAATGGTTATGAAAATGAACTTCTGATTTAATTTAAAAACTTATATTTTTTCTATTATATATGAGTTAACAAAATTAGATGCCATTAAATGTGATTTTGTGGCACATAATTTATGTGAATAAACAAATTCAATGATAAATCAATAGTTAGATAATTTAAACTTTAATGCATACATCCCTTAATCCTATTTCTGATCGAAATGGTTTTATACAATTTCAAAGCTATTTCTCAACAGAAAACTAAATTCAATTAAAGTCTGTTTCATTTGATTAAGTCTTTTGTTTAATTTAATGCCAAATTGAAAACACAAATACAACACAAATTGAAAATTTCAGATAAAGTTTAACAATAGTTGCCATGAATAACATATAGAGGTAATAAACTTGTTTTTAAAATTGGATTCAGCTTTTATTTTCCTATTATTTAAAAAAAATGAATTTGCATTAGATATTGTTTTGAAAAATTTATTTTAATAAAACTTGAAGTAATGCGAATCATAAAACTTTGAATCGATATGTTTTTCCTAAAATAGTTTTCTCATTGACATTGAATATACAGTATGTTCTCTAGAAATTAAGTATTAATAGAATGAAATGCATATAAAACGTGTCCCAAAACTTTAAATACGCATATGAGTCTCACTTCTGTAAGAAAATCACAAACATTAAATGACTTGAAACAAATATCATTTAAAAAGCACGGAAAAAGATTGAGCGCGAATGCAAACATTTGGCTATTATTTTTGTAATCAAATTAAAATCAAATAAAACGATTTTATTTGTTTTAGAAACTTCAATTTCTTGCAACTTTTATGCATGAGTTGGGCTCATATTAGAGTAAAATTATAATTTGATTTTATTTTCAGAGTTCTCAAATGAATCTAATTTAAAAAATTATATTTTATATCACAAAATGAACTTTCACTATGATTTCATGAATTCTTCAAAAGAGAAATTAATCCCAAAGTCTTCCAAATTTTTGCAAGTAATTTAATATTATAAACACTGGAACATTAGGATTGATGTCTAAAGCCATTGGCAATTTTGGGGTAATTTTTCTCAATATTAGTCTAACATTTGATAGTAGGTATAATGAAGATGAACCTCAATATATATTCTAAATGATACTGTACTGAAGTCTGGAATTGAACACAAGGGAATCCCGTATAATATAAATATGAGTTGCAATACTGCAAAATTCTGGGTAAGTCTGGGAATAAGCTTTTAAAAAATAACTTATGGACAAAAAAGAAAAAAATCTTAATAGCAATGAAATGTGTAAAACATGAATTATATCTATGCTTTTATAGAAACTCGAGCCTATTTAAATGGAATACATTCTTCTTTGCTGTAAAATTATTGGCAATACAGTTAGTTTAGGCTAAAAAATATTGAAATCGTTCACTAATGGTTTGCAACACCGATATTATGTTTACATATTCTATTTGAATATTTTTCAGCTTTGATAGAAAAAATTCACTTAACGTCAAAATATTTTTATTTATTATACTCAAGCCATTTATTCCTTAGGTCTTTAATATTTTGAATATATTTAGCTGAAAGCTAACAAAATTCAATGACCTTTTGGAATAGTGGTTTAAATCAGAAGTTCTCTGAACTTCAAAATTATTGAATTTGTTTAAAAATTAAATCTTATTCAATTAAAATGTTTTTCTTTCGATAGATTTGATTCTTGAAGTATTAGATTATTCGACAAAATAAATTTTGCTCAGTATTGGTTCAATAGTTGAGAAAAATCTATAAATTAAATTATCACAACTTCAACTCAATATTATAATGCAGTCAAATGAATAATTTTCAGAACAAACGGCAAAATGATCTTCTGATATAATTAAAAGATATTCTATTTTCAGTCATAGAATCTGAATATGAATGGCATTATTCTAAATATCACTTATGAAATGATATGTATTTTCTCTCTTAAGTAGCATTAGATTTATCTTAGAATTAATGGCAACATTAGCTCTTTAACATGTTATACCGTCAAAACCATATTAGAATTACAGTGCGAAAGATATTTTAGTTGAGGATCAAAATCCCCTAAAAGTGTGAGTATTGACATAAATGCGTTTTAGAAATACGTTGAATGACAAAATAGTGTTCAACTTAAAGGCATCGATAATCAATGGGTGAGAAACGACATCACTTGTGAACCTGTGATGCAGGCATTGCTTTACATGAATTTCGTAAATATCACCACTATATGTATACTATTTTACCACCACATCAAAAGCAGTGCATTTGAATAATCGATTGGGTGGCGGCTTAACAGAAAATATTCCGAAAATAGAGAGAAAGTGAGGAGAAGTTAGAAAATAAAGTGTGTGAAAGATATGTGTGTTATGAAAGAGAGACGAAAGGGAGAAAAGAGAGAATAATTGAGAGAGAGATACATTCCGTGAAATGCCTCAATAGAGATGAGAAGATTTTTGCATGAGATAAGTTGTATTGCATACCACGGATCTAATTCATAGCTATGATTTATTATTCAGATAAAAATATAAATTCTTTTGCAAAGATTATCTATTATATTATATCCCATTTTTCTAATATTACTCCCAAAAATCTTTGTTGGGGTATATATTTCGTGACTCTTTTCACCACAAAATATTATAAGAAATTAGATTCACTCAATCGCAAGTCTATTACCATTTATATCCTGAGCTTTCATTTGATTCATAATTCAAACTATTGATATAATTATCTATTAATAATCAATTAGATTATCATTATTTGCTTTTGCGTATTATTTATTCATTTAAGAATTTGTGAAATTGATGTTTTCGATTTGGGTGAGTTTTAGAGTTTATCATAAAATTGTTAAATAATTGACAATAGTTGAAAACTCGGTAGGAATCCTATTATTGATAAGAATACCATTGTGAATGACTTGTCTGGATTCCATTAATTTTAGTTTAAAATGCTATCAAATTTTGACACTATTATTTGATTGGAATTTTAATCATTCAAATTTTTCATATTTACAATTTTAATCATTTGCATGTAATTTGATTGTTTAGAAGATGTAGAAAAATTAATTCTCAAATAAAAAAAATTATTTATTTATTTGTATCATGCGATAGAAAATTCTAAATCTAGTCTTTCTGACATAATTCAAGTCTATTTTATCAATAGCTATGAATTGAAGTGAGAATTTGGAAGTTTTTCCAAAGATTTAACTACAAATACTGACTTATCAACAATTCATTCAATAACTGTTTCTTTATATCATTATTAGTTTCCATAGTCTATATAAATAGTATTCTTGAGAAACAGTTATTGAATGAATCAGTTAAGTCAGTATATAGTTTATAATAATATCTTCGGGAAATACAGAAGTTCTAACCTCTTATTAAAAGCGATAAGATTTTATTTCTCTTACTGTGTTATAAGAGTAAAGAATGATTGATTCAAAATTTTTAAATTATAACTTATTCTCTAATCTGTTTTATATATTTATTAGAAATAACTTATAAAATCGTCAATGAAATCGATTACTAGTCATTAGTGTGATTGACATCTACTTTTTTGTCTATAAACTGTAAGCTTATTAATAGGATTAGTTATTCAAGAAATAATCTCTAGTTTTTAATTTTTTTTATACAAAACATGCAAATTCTCAATTAAGTTGAATGAAATTGAAGAATAACTCGAAACAACGCCTAGAATTGTTAAATACTGTAATTTATATTTTGTTATAAATGATAATCTATTATATATTGTCTTTTTAATCTTTATTATGCATAACATATCATTAATTTTGATCAAACCATAACTTATTTCCTCCAGTAATTAACGAATCTTCAGTTCAGAATGAAAAGAGAAGAAACATAAATTATTGTCATCAAAATCTTCTTCAATAATTAGATCGAAAAAAGTATTATTACTTGAAGTGAGCAAAAACTGTGAAAATTAAATGGAACCGCTTTAATATCTTAAGAGAGTATTTTTTTGTTCAAACGAATCTTTTTATACTAAAATCCTTTGTGTCTTAGACTATAGACTAAAAGTACAAAAAGAACCAAAAATTCTAAAGGTTAAGAGAGAATTGGATGAGATGAAAATCTTACACACATTCAATACAATTTGAAGTTTTGGAAATTTTTTATTTTTGACCACACCATGAAAACAGAGAATGCATTATAAAAACTGAAGTTAAACATAAAAAATAAGAAATCCTTTATAAACGGTTTTCATATTGATTCTAAACTTTGCCAATTGTTGTTTAGAATACTTGTTGTTCATCACAAATTCTATAACTTTTAAATTTAAAGGTAAAGAATTTCGAATCTCGTATTAAAACGAAAATTTTTTATGGATTTGAAATGTTTGAGGTCATTCAATTTAAATCTTGCTGCTATTTTTCATGATTTTAACGAGAAGTTGCTTTATTAAGTTTTATATCATATTAAAGTGATGTACAGTCTTTGCCAACAAAAAATTTCCTAATATATAACCTAAGGTATAGGTATGTTAAAAGCGTCAGATTTGAAAACCAAATTATTATTCATGACATTGATTTCAGATTAAAATTTATTTTGTAAATATGTCATTAAAGCTTCAGAAAAATGTGAATATTATATTCAATTATTTTGATAAACCATAAGATTTTTCACCTATTAATGAAGTCTTGAATGGGTTCAAGTTTTATTCTAAGAAATATAGAAAAGAATATATCTATCTTTATCGGAGAAAAAGTCACTAATCAAAATTTTTTGTAATACATTTTGAATAATGTGTTAACTATCATAAGAAAAAGCATAGAAACCCATGAATAATAAGTCAAACTCAAGTTTGATT
>JAQFXV010000457.1:0-22259 GCA_034694065.1 Camisia spinifer
CTTGACCCCTCCCCTCTCATGATATTTGAATGCAAATGTGTATGCAAATATGTATGCAAATGTGTATTGAAAGAAAGAGTCTTTTAAATAGTTAAATCTATGGAACTTTTTATTGTCATCGAGTATACACTTTTAAATAGAAAATCTTGGATTTAAACAAAAGCAAAATTATGTTTATTCTTATTATAAAAAGATGAGCGGGTCCGGAACTCCAGAAATTTACTCATCCGGCACCTGAGAGCTCAGTTTTTAAAATACGAGTTTGAGTCGTCGAATTTTAAAATTTCAGATCGTTGAATTAAGTTAGAGGACCAAATCCGGGTCCATCTTTTTTAGGAACCTCAGGTCCTGGATCCGGACTTACATAGAAAAAGAAACTGAAAAATTATGAGACAAAATAATATAAAATATAATTTATAATTTTTAATCAATCATGAATTGCAAATTTACTCGTTTACGAATTCAATTTTTCGAATAAATAATATTTCTTTTGTATTTTGCTTTTGAAAATAAAATTTTTCATTTTGAAGTTAGAATGAAGTTTCTAAGTCTTAACTTTACAATAGGTCTGATTTGGTGTCATAGTTTAGATTTCTTTATCTTAAGTTAAATATTTACGATATTTCAAATAGACATCACTATTAACTATATGACAATTAATTTGAGTGACTCTTTGATCAATAATAATTTTGTCGAAATATTTTAATGTTATCAATAAATTAAGTAATTTCATAATTCCATAGAATTTGAATGATATCAACATAACTGACAGCAAATCTTATTTCTCAAAAGCAATTATTGAATTAACTCAATCTCACCTTAAATATAATTATAAATGTTTCAAAAATAAAATAAAAATTTATTTCAAATGTACCTCAATTTAAGTACAGAATAATATTTCAGACTTGAATTATCATATAATTAAATAAAAAACCTTTTAATTACAAGTTTTATCTTTATTTTATCAGTTTATTCAATAATTTTGATGTACAGAAAAAAATTTGGTTCAAAATTTTACAGTGATTTCGATTCAATTAATTTAACCTTATATTTCGACCATTTATTCATAGTTTCACTTCCAATAGATTTCAACTAATAATAGAGAGCATAATATAATAATTAATTTTGAAATAAGATTCAAACCAAACAAACCGTTTGTGTTTTGAGCCAATTTCCAACTTCTTGTCTGTAATCAGACATCCATTTAATATTACTATCGATTGTCTCTAAAGCTCTATTTCTCTCAGAACTGGTGACCCCAACATTCAGATAATTTTTGAAAAATTCTTCGACCTATCGATCGAATAAATAAAAAAAAAATCAATTATAAGAAAATCTTTAGAACTGAATATCGTGAGTAAAAACTCGAGGAATACCTCTTTCTTTCTGTTATCATCACTGAAATAATTACACATATTATTGACAACAGATCCCAATTGACTTGCACTCAATTTTTGAGAAAGTAATGAATAATTATTTCTATAGTAATCCCACATTATTTGTAAGCCATTAGGGTTTGTAATGATATAGTTTAATACTGAAACATAATCTTGTTTCCGAACTAACGATTCATTTAGTGATCGATCTAAAAGTCTATTAAAATGTGAAAAAGTTTATTAATTTCAATCATAAAAAGTTTCGAACAAATCTCAAACTTATAAAACTTGAAATTGAAAAACTTAGTTTCATTTTTTGTTGACTATCTATTTGAATATTTAATATTTTGTATCGAAACTTACACTTTGATGAGATCAGTATTAGATGTATAGGAAAGTGCGTTAAGATATGTTAACTTCAATACAGTTGAAGTGGAATTAACATAAGTATCCCATAAATGATTCCAATAAAGAGTTAAGTTCATATGTCTTATGGCATATCTCAAAGTTGGTGCCAATATATTAGGCGCTAATTTCTTATTAACTCTCCAGACATAATAATTTTCTTGAGCAGTTTCAAGACATGGCCCGTAATTATTATTACAGATAAACTCAATTATAACAGATCTTAATCTCTTTTTAACTTCAGTTCCAATGGTGTCATTCCATCCCAATTCCTCATAAACAGGTTTCGCTAAATTACTTAAATATAATTCTAAGTCAGACTTATATTCAGTTAAAGATAAGAATCTCTGCAACGGTTCAAACATATTGATAGCTATAGTCCATGGCGTTAAATGTGTTTCTTTTGATAAATATTGTGATAATTCAAGAGGTTTGAGATATGAAAGAAGACCAGCTCTGGACAAATAGAAAGAATCGATTATGAAATTGGTTCTATCACTTGGTGTTAGTTTTGTTATTATGTTATTGTCGTTATTTATTAGAGTTTGTGTCCATTGATCCCAATCCTGTTCCGGATAATTAACTAAAAATAATCCCTTGCAGTCTGTGTTTAGTTTTATTAATCCATTAGTACTTTGATCTATAGTTATATCTATTGACTGTTCTTTTGATTTAATGAATTCAATGTTAACGTTCATTGTGTCGAATGATGTATAGTATGAAAGCGGAACTGTCCATAAAGTGCTGAAAATGGATAAAATTTCATTAAGTTTAAGCCATAATTAATAAATATTCTGAGACTAACTCTATATCAGGCTTTTGACCATTAGATAAGAATCTTTCTTGAGTTATATGTAATGTATTATTTGAATCTCTTGTTATGTTAAGGTATGGAAAACCGGCTTTTGTTGTCCACGAATCCATCAGTTCATAAATAGTTGTGTTGAGTGACTAACAATTGCATTAGATTTAGGTTTAAATTAATTTGACAATTGAAAATATTTCAAATAATACCGTTGGAAATGTCAAATTGAGTTCATCCCAGAGATTGATAGTTTCAACTGTTGAGTACTCATATTTTTTGAGATATTGTTGAAGTCCTGATTGGAATCCGTTAGAAGTCATAACGAACTCAAGCATTCGAAGAACAGACGACCCCTTCTGGTATATGATTGCGCTCGTATAAGCCATTTGTTCCGGAGAATCAATTGGCTTAACGATTGGTTGAGAAGTGGATGAAGAATCTGCTGAAATAGCAGTTCCGTAATCGAAAATAATGAATAAATCCCACTGTAATAGAGTTTGGTATAAATTAATTAAATTCTTGTTCGATTATTTTGTCATTAAATCATACATAATCCCAATCGGGTTCAGTTGCGTTCACAGCCGTGTATTCCATATATGAAGCAAATGCTTCATTAAGCCATCGGTCTGACCACCAGTGACAGGTCACTAAGTTTCCGAACCACTATAAGTTCAATTTATGACTTCAATTAATACGTTATTTAGTTTAGAATTAATTTTAAAGTTAAATCATATCAATTCTCTGTATTGTTTTAAATAAAATCTAGTTTATGAATAAAGTAAAATATTTCACGTGAATATAATTTAAAATCGCATTAAAAGTCACGAAAGAAAATTTTTTATATGTATTTTGAAGAATGTGTTAACCAACATAGGAAAAAAGAGTATAAAACTATGAATTTTCATAATGTTAGTTAACTTATTTTTAATAATACATATATGATATTTTTTTCATTAGGTTCTTTTTTAGCGATAAGAATTGAAACAAACTTAATCTGAATTTTTCATACCATATGAGCGATTTCATGAGCAATAACTGCAATCACAGCCATTTTGTTAGTAGAAGTGGACTCGTCTTCATGCCATAGCATAGCTGTCTCTCTAAAAGTAATTAAACCCCAATTTTCCATCGCTCCGGCACTAAAGTCAGGAATAGCTATGAAATCAACTTTAGGCAACTGATACTTATAATCAAAATAATTTTCATAATGATTCAACAGCTGAGGAGTGGTTCCTAACGAATAATCCAATTTATATTCTTCAACACTAGACGCACAAACTCTTAAATGATATTGATTTTGATCATTTGCTTCAATTTCTTTACAAACAAAGTCACTGACAACTAATGCCAGTAAATATGAAACCATTGGAACAGTTTCTTGATATTTATGTGTAGTTAAGCCGACTCCCGGGCTGTCGAGCAGTTCACTAACAATCGGCATATTAGAGATCGTAAGATTCAAATCTGAATCATGAATAATAGTTACTTCGAAAACAGATCGAAACGATGGTTCGTCAAAACAGGGGAACGCTTTTCGAGCAGAGGTTGACTGGAATTGAGTGGCGGCTAATCCTATGGTTTCATTACCTTTAAAGTAAACACTCTTATAAAGTCCGTCCATATTTGCATTCAATTCACTATTGAATACAAATTCTAATCTATAATTATTTGCTGATTGTTTTTGACTCAAGTGAATGACCCAAAACTCATATGGAGTGTAACTGAATGTGTTATTAACTTGTATTTCAGTTTGAGTTCCGTTAATGAATACTCGGCTCGAGCTTATGGTTAGAGTATTCGCCGCGTGAACTATGAAATATTCGACTTCTTCTTTAGCTTCAACTTCAATACTAACACTTCCAGTGAAGTTATTCT
Organism: Camisia spinifer; assembly: GCA_034694065.1. Classification (NCBI taxonomy): domain Eukaryota; kingdom Metazoa; phylum Arthropoda; class Arachnida; order Sarcoptiformes; family Camisiidae; genus Camisia; species Camisia spinifer. Next base: position 4,462 of record JAQFXV010000457.1, read on the forward strand.
GATTTACATCCACTTCAAAAGTGACATCATATTTGACTGGAATTATATTCGAGTTAAGCCTATATGTAGTCCACGGACAGGAATCCGAACCACACTATCAGATAAACAGAATTTTTCAATGAAAACTTCTGTGAAGACTATTATAGGATATGAATACTAACTGTTAGGAAGTTCCCGACTTCATCCTTATGAGCGTTCATCCAATTTATATTACTATTGATTGTTTCTATGGCTCTATTTCTGTCAGAATTAGTGACCCCAACATTTTGGTTACTATTGAAAAAGGTCTCAACCTTTTTGATGAGAGAAAAATTGATAACCAATTGTTTAAATTAGAGATTATTTAAAATAATTTACCTCTGATTTTCTGGTATTGTTAGTAAAATATCCACATATATTGTTAACAACAGTTCCCATTTGAGTAGTCGTTAATTTACCGATAAGTGTTTGATAGTTTTTCCTATAAAAATCCCACACAATTTGCAACCCATCAGAATTGGCTGAGATATAGTTCAAGATAGTGACCACATCTTGAGTACGGACTAGTTTTGAATCAAGTGCACTATTCAAAAGTCTATTGAAAATTTCAATTGATATTATATTTGAAAACATTCGAATTCCAATAATTATTTTCAGGGTTTGTCAAAAGGTGGAATATTTCAAAAAAAAGTTTGACAGGCGGGTGTAATTTTAGAATTTTCTACAGTGGGTGTATTTTTCTAGAAAAAATTAACAGATCAGAGTAGGGAAATAATTTTGCAAGTCAAAATATCCAAAAATTTTGGGAATTTTCCCCATATTTTTAAGAATGTCGAATTTTTTAAGAAAAATAAGCAAAAAAGGTCATTTTACAAAATTCTCTGGAGGTATAAGAAAAATCTGGGGGTGAAGGAAAAAATCCACAAGTGAGTATTTTTGTAGAAAAAGTTCACAGGTTGGGTTATATTTCAGAATTCACCGGGGTTATACACCCTGGACCCACCCTATTGACGAATCCTTATCATTTTAAACTTCATGAAATTTCTTACGTATTAATAAGAATTGGATCTCTTGTATACGAGAGTGCATTCAAATAATTCAGTTTAATGGTAGCCGAACTCTCATTTACATATTTATTCCATAAGAAATCCCAGTCATCTTTTTGATTACTTTGTCTGATAGCATATCTCAAAGTAGACGTCAATAAATTCGGTGGTATTTTTGAATCATTTCCATTTTTCCAATTAGAGTACTGTTGAAGAGCACTCTTAAGACATTCCTCATGATAATTACTACAAATAAATTCAATAATATTAGCCCTCAATCTCTTTTGAGTATCAGATCCTTGAGTTTCATTCCATCCCAACTCATCATATATTGGTTTCGCTAAACTTGTAAAATATGTAAGTAATTGTTCTCTATATTCAGTGGTCAGCATATATTTCTGAATCTGACCAAACATATTGAGGGCTATTGTCCAGGGAGTCAAATGTGTTTCATTAACTAAATATTTAGACAATTGTAATGGTTTGACATAAGGCAAGAAATTAGCTCTCGAGAGATAAAAAGAGTCTATTATGAAGTTCGCTCTATCGCTTGGCGTCAACTTCTGTAATATGTTATTATCGTTATTGACCAGAGCAGAGATCCATTTATCCCAGTCTTCGATCGGATAGTTTGTGAAATACATGCCTTTGTTATCTGTGTTCAGTTTTATGAGTCCGTTAGTACTCGAGTCTGTATTTATAGTTATTGTTTCATTCTTTGATTTTATGAAAACTAAAGTTTCTTCTCTTGTATCGAATGATGTGTAATAAGACAGTGGAATTGTCCATAAAGTGCTATAAATTATATTAAATATGATTGGAGTTTATTTTATTAATTTTGAAATTTTCGAACTTACTCCTCAACTGGTTTTTGTCCATTGGCTAAAAATCTTTCTTGAGTTATAGTTAGAGTATTACCAGTTCTCGTTATGTTAAGGTAAGGGAATCCAGCTTTTGATGTCCAGCTATCCATTAATTCATATATATTTGTGTCCAAATTCTATAGGGTTTTAATCAATTTTATGACATCAAGACATATACACATATAATTTAATGATATTATGATAAATATGATATTATTTTACCGTTGGATAAGCAGTATTGAGTGAATCCAAAAGATTTTGTGTGACAGCATTGCTATAACTATTGTTCCTGAGATAAAATTGAATACCAGTTTGGAAATTGTTTGGTGTCATCACATACTCGAGCATTCGTATAACAGTTGCGCCCTATTTATGATTAAGTTATTTTCAATTTACTGATAATCCAATCAGACCTGATTTTCATTAGATTTAATTAATGTTAAAGCAAAAATAGGTGGATTGCAATCCCATTAAATTGTGAATGTGGACAAATGTTAGTTGTTTGAAATGCTCAATTTTAGTCAAATTTTAGCTAAAATATCATATTTTTAAACAGGGGTACTTTTCATTTAATATATAATTTTGATTTCAATAAAAATCAGACATAAGTTTCAGAATGTTATAATAAAGAACAATTTTTATAATATCCATATTTTTAAAGGTCATGCAATAATTCTGATAACTTTTAAATTTTATCAAATCGTATATTTGATGCGATTTATAATTTAAATAATTAGATTTGAGAAGTAAATGACATTTTGTCAATTGTCAAGTAAATGAATTGTTGATAATAATCTTTTTCTATCGAATAATTATCTTCAAAATTAGTGTTAAAATAAATAATTGAAATTTTTCATTTTTATCCAGAATTTTAATAGTAAAGTCGGTTAACTATAGTGTAAAAAGTATAATACTATATTGTGAATCAGGTCTGAATCCAATTTAGAACTACTTCTGATCGAAGAATATCTGACCCGATTGTGTTGTAAAAGATTAAATATTTTTACTAATCAATTGAATTTATAAAATCATAATAAATACCTTTGAATATATAATACTAGACGAGTATTGTTCAAGTTGTGATGGAGTGTCTACTATACGGATGAGAGGATGAGAAGTTGCTGAAGAATCAGCGGACACAGCACTGCTGTAATCGGACATCAAGAAGAGCTCAAACTGAAAACATAGTTTAAATTCAATAAATTGATGTTAGGTAAAAAAATTCTCATTAAATCATACATAATCCCAATCGGGTTCACTGGCATTGACAGCCGTGTATTCCATAAAACTAGCGAAGCCTTCATTCAGCCATAAAGATGACCACCACTGACAGGTCACTAAGTTTCCGAACCACTGAATAGGAATCAAATAAAGTTAGTATAAATATTTCGAATAATTGACTATCCATAAGATAAAAATAATTACAAAATGTGCCAATTCATGAGCGATAACAGCAATGACACTCATTTTATTAGCAGAAGTTCCTTCGTCTGGAACCCATAGAAGAGCTGTCTCTCTGAAGGTGACTAAACCCCAGTTTTCCATCGCTCCATAGTTGAAGTCTGGAATTGCAATCATATCCACTTTAGATAAGGGGTAATCAACTTGTAAATAAACTTTCGCGAAATGATTCAAACAGCTCTTCGTCATATCCAAAGCGTAATCCAATTTATTGCTATTAACAGGTGAAGCACAGACTCCAACCTTATGTCCATCAATTTCTGATCCTTTGCACACGAAATCGCTCACAACTATAGCTACCAAATAAGTAACCATTGGAACCGTTTCGTTATACTTAGTGGTGACCCAATTCATGTCAGATGTCGTTTCATCGACAACTTCCATATTAGATAAGGTGGTATTCATATGTTGGTCATGTATTAGAGTTAACTCGAATTTCGATTTAAACGATGGCTCATCAAAACAGGGGAATGCTTTTCGAGCGTCTGTAAATTCGAATTGAGTCGAAGCCAATCCAATAGTTTTATTCTCCATATAATACTGACTCCTATAGAGACCAGATAGTCCTCCGAGACGTAGATCTCCATTGAATTCATAATATAAGCTATAGTTATTGGGCTGAACTTTTTGTGCCAACTGAATCACCAAAAAGTCATAGGGTTTGTATCGAAACGCTTTAGTTATTTGAATTTCTGCATTATTATTGTCGTAAACTTTACATTGAGTTACATTCAAAATACTATTCGCGTGAACAATGAAATATTCAACTTCTTCTTTTGCAGTAACATTAATACTAACGCTACCGTTGTATATATTAGTGGTTACGTTCACTTGAATTGTTGGATAATATTTAATGGGGATTATGTTTGAGTTAAGTCTGTATACACTCCACGGGCAGACTTCGGAACCGCACTATTGAAAGTTGGAAAAAAATATTTAATCTTGAATTAGAGCAAAGTTCAATTCAAGCATATTTGTAAAATTTTTTGATGCTATTTAAATAGCAATTTAACTAATTTTCGAAAACAATTGTATCTTAGATTCAGAGAATTTTCGATTTTCTGATAGTAAAATAGCTTAAATTCAGATAATCAGGAGGATAAATATTTTTAATTTCTTATTAAGTGAGAATAATTACCCCATTAGTTGACAACCAATTGCCAATCATGTCCCTGTACTGATTCATCCATCTTATATTGCTATCAATAGTGTTCAAAGCGCTCTGTCGTGTATTATCAGTTACACCAACATTTTGGTTAAGATTTAGGAAGTTTTGGACCTGAAAAATGAATAATTGTATTAAATGCTCAGCATTTCCTTTTCTGCTTGGAACTCATTTAAATACCTCTTGTCTTCTTGTAGTGTCACTAAAATATCCACAAATAGTTGTCAGGACACTTCCGATTTGAGATGTACTTAATTTTCTTGTAAGCATATCATAATTTTTTCTATAAAAGTCCCAAACTATAGGTCGGCCATCAGTACTGCTGGCGTAATATCCCATCAATGTTATGAAATCAGATACTGAGACCTTTCTATCATCGAGTGAACGCTTCAGAAGACTAAAAAATTTGAATAAAAAGATAATAATACCGAACAATGAATTTGATGCTATGCTAAAAGTATAGACTTGAGATCTAAACAATAGGACTTCAAGTATAATAGTTTGTTTTGGACATTAGACCTCGTGTTAAAAATATCACTTAGACTTTAGACTTAAACCTACGAGTTGGTCAAAATCTTAAACTTTAGACTAGACTTTTAGGTCTGGAAATTCTTGATTGAAACTATTATTTTCATTGTCAACAATGGTTTCATATTTTTATGATATTTTTGGATAATAAACGTGTAAAGATTGACAAATAAGCGAATAAGAAATATTTCAATGAGGTCTAAAAGTCTAAAATTTAATTAAGATTTTAGAATTTGACTTCATCAGAATGATTAGACTTCAGATTTGGACTTTAGACTATGTCTAAATAATTTTTAGACTTCAGGCTAGTATAAAGTCCAAAAATTAGCAACATCAAATAACAGTTATTAAATTAAATTCTTACTCTTTAAGTAGATCTAAATTTCGAGTATACGCGAGAGCATTCAAATAAGTCAATTTGAGACTACTATTATCACTAAGATATTTATTCCAAATAAGTTCGAAATCATAAGGAAGTTGACTATGTCTTAAACCATATCTGATAACAGAGCCTCTGAGATTAGGGGATAAATTCATACCACGCGGTTGTTTCCAATTATTAAACTCTTCATTAGCATCCTCGAGACACTTCTCATAATCATTACTACAACTCATCTCAACAATAAGAGCTCGAAGTCGTTTAGTAACATCATTACCATCCGTGTCATTCCATCCCAGCCTTAGATACTGTGTCTCTGATAATTGGCTTAAATATCGATTCAAACTATCCTTATAATCAGTCATTGATATATATCTTCTGATTGAGTCAAACATACTATTAAACTGAGCCCAAGGCGTGAAATGAGTTTCATTAACGAGATATTTACTCAATTCAAACGGTTTCAGATATGGTAAGAAATTAGCTCTCGAGAGATAGAATGAATCCATTATGAACTGAGTTCTATCACTTGGTGTCAAAGAATCTAAAATGTTATTTTCATTATTAACCAATGCTTGGATCCATTTATCCCAGTCTTCGAGCGGGTAATTAACGAAATACATCCCCGCATAGTCGACATTGAATTTTATTAAACCATTTGGCAGTTGATCTGTATTTACGGTAATTGTTTGCTGTTTTGATTTTAAAAATTCTATTTTATAACTTCGGGTATCGAATGATGTGTAATACGAAAGCGGAACTGTCCATAAAGTGCTTTGAATTTGGATCAGAAGAATATTAGATATGATTAAAAATAGTTATTCTTTTATAACTCACTCGATGGCAGGTTTTTGACCATTGGATAGAAATCTTTCTTGAGTTACAGTCAGAGAATTGTCAGCATTTCGGGTAATATTAATATAAGGAAATCCTGCTTTTGTAGTCCACGAGTCCATCAATTCATATATATTTGTGTTGATATCCTATTGAATTTGAGAAAATTTTATAAATTGAATATTTTTAACTCTTTATTCAGTGAAAAATTTTGAATAATATCCTTAAAACAAACTATAAAAATATTATTTATTTCGCTGAATGTTTTCGAATAAGTCCATACTCTTTTTCAGGGCATTAACTAATGATATATTGAATTGAAATTGCTTTTTAACGAATAAATAAATAACAAAAGATTAACAAAATTCTTGATATAAGAGATAATAAAAAGCATCAAAATTATCGAGTTTTAAAAAATGGACATAAGATTGAGATAAAATATAAGGCAAATATAATTTCCTAAATTATTTACAAAATTCTATCTCTTTATTACCGTTGGAAAAGTTTGATTGAGTGAATTCCATAGATTGATAGTAACAGCTGTTGTATAACTATTTTGTTTAAGATATAGTTGAATACCAGACTGGAACACGTCTTTACCCATTGAGAACTCGAGCATACGTATGACAGTCGCACCCTTTGAGGCAATAAATCATAAAATCAATTATACTTCAGATTTGAAAAAGAGGTAAAACCTTTTGGATACCTTATTATACACAATAGCACTTGAATAAGACATATCAGCGGGAGTTAAGACTTGACGAACAATAGGGGCTGAATTGGCTGAAGAATCAGAAGATACTGCACCGGACAAGTCGTAATAGACAAATAAATCCCACTGAAAAAAATTATTGATTGTTTAGTTGAATATTTGATTAAGAATAATGTTGAACTCATACATAATTCCAATCGGGTTCGCTATAGTTGACAGCCGGATATTCCATAAAAGAAGCGAATCCTTCATTTAGCCACAGATCCCCCCAAAAGTTGCAGGTCACGAGATTTCCGAACCACTAGAATATCAATAAAATCAATTCAGTTTTTTGTAATGTTTGTTATTGAGGATGGAAAAAGTTATTTTACTATTTATTACTAGTCTTGTTTAATTTCCATGTTTTTCATTTTAGTTTCTTTTACTTTTTTACTTTCAATTTAATTTTATTTGTTTCTACTTTCGCTAAAGAGTTATAAATGAAGCAAAATTTATAAAAAGTTCATCTTCAATAAGAAGTTTTTAAAATTTTTTATAGATGCTTTATCTCTGCTTATGAGCCATTAGTTAAGAAAAAGTGACTATCTATTTATCAATAAGATATTTTCTCAATTAAAACCATTATAGTTTAGAAACTTATCAAACATTAACAAACAATATTAATATTAATATCAATGATGACAAATAATTTTGTAGTTTATAACTGAGAAAATATCTTATTTTGTTAATTGAAAGTTTAAACTATTAAATTCTCTTTTTTTAAAAAAAATGGCTCAAATATACAGATAAAGCATTAATCAAATTTTTTTTAATGCTTATTGAAGATGAACTTTTTCCAAACGCTTCAAATCATTTTTAGTGCTTTACTTTCACTTTTAATTTCAAAGCAAATCTAACACAAGTTATAACATGAAAAATAATTTTGATTCGAAATTTAATTACCATATGAGCCAATTCATGAGCAATAATCGAAATAACACTCATTTTACTGGCAGAAGTATCTTCATCTTCAGTCCAAAGAAGCGCAGTTTCCCTAAACTTAACTAAACCCCAATTTTCCATTGCGCCGGCGCTGAAGTGCGGAATCGCAACTAAATCAGATTTATTTAACTGATAGGGAGAATCCAAATAATTATCAAAAAGTCTGAATATCTTTGTGGTCACATCGAGAGCATATTGAGCTTTATATTCTTGGACACGAGAGGCACAGATCCTGATATCAATACCCATTTCATTAGTAGTATCGTTACGACAGGCGAAGTCACTCACGAGTATTGCCACTAAATAAGAAACCATTGAAACTGATCTCTCGTATTTAGTTGTAGTCAAACCTACAGACGGAGAATCGTCTTCAAACGACTTCATCGGCATATTAGTTAAGGTCAAGTTCTTTTCAGTGTCATGAATGACAGTTATGTCGAATTGTGATCGAAACGATGGCTCATCAAAACACGGGAATGCTTTTCGGGCGTGAGTGGCCTCGAACTGAGTGGCCGCCAATCCAATTGTCTCATTATTGATCTCATAATAGCTCTTATAGAGGCCGACAAGACCTCCGAGAAGAAGATTGCTCTCAAAATTGATGACTAGTCTATAGGTATTTGGAGTCAATTTTTCTCCTAATCCAATGACCCAAAACTCGAGCGGTAAATATCGGAAAGTTTTGATAACTTGAATCTCTCGACCGGTATTATTATCATAAACTTGACTCAACCCAACTGTCAGAATGTTCGCTGCGTGAACAATAAAATAATCGACTTCTTGTTTTGCATTAACCTCTATTTCAACGGTTCCGTTGAATACGTTTGTGGTCGTATTTATTTGTATTGTTAGGTAGTATTGAAGCGGAACTATATTTTGATTCAATCGATATATATTCCAAAGACAAGTAGTGTTTGGACATTGATTTGTAACCCATTCTATGACAGTATTGCGATAGTTATTAAGCCAATTGATGTTTGTGTCTAAAACTTCGGTCGCTTTTTCTCTGTCTAGTTTTCCGGCGCCTGCGTTCGGATACTTTTTAAAGAAGTCTAAAACCTATGTTTCATAATTTTTATTAAGTTTTTTACGATTTTAAAATGCGTGTAATTTTCATAAACTTATGAATACCTCTTGTTTTTGCGATTCTGTTGTAAAATAAGTACTTAATGTGTATACTATTCTTCCCAGATTTGAATTATTTATTGTGAATCTGTTGGAAAAATTTTGATTTGTAATCAAATGCTGGAAAGTTTATGATATTTTTGTTAAATTAATAAAATTATTTTAAACTTCTGATTGAGATAAATAGTTTTGTTCAATATTAATCATTAATTTACAATTGGATTAATTGAAAGAATTTTATTATTGAATATCATTCTATGGAATACTTTCAGCCATCTATTGAATGTTTTGGTAATTTTCTCAGAAAACAGTGTAATTGATAGAGAAGTACAAAAAAAAAATAAAAATAGGTTTCAGCACAAGTTCCAAAAACTCAATCAGCATTTAGTGAAAACTGTAAGAATTTTGATTTTTTGAGTTTTTGACTTAAGCCCTATACAATGTAAATGATCATAGGATAGGGCTTATGTGCCGACTCGAACGATATTTTTGAGAAAGACTTCAAAGCGTTTATGAAATGAACTTATGAGTCAACTAAAACTATTCAATACAAACTAAACACTATTCTATGCTTATATTATAAACTAAAACGATTATAAAACTCAATATAATCCATTATTTTTCATAAAATAAGACATAAATAAATTGTAAAATACAAACAAAAAATAAATTTAGATTTTGTAAAATAAGTAAATAGGTCTGAAAAATTGCTTTATAAGTATTTGTTAAGATATTTTGTTCTATAAATTAAAGTTTTGAATTTGTTTTTTCCTATGTTTACAAGAATTCAGGTTCAAATTCGGTCCAGAATTCAATTTTTATCATTTTTTATAGTCTCGAAATCTTATTATCATTTCGTAAATATTGAAATCAAAGGTTCTTTAATTTAATGATCGTTTTTATGAGGGTTAAAAAATTTCTTTTATAACATAATATGAATATAAAGTTTTGATTGAATTTAAAGCCCTATAAAACTATTTATAGACTAATTAAATGATGGAATAAAACTGAATTTCACTTTTTTCCGAATAATTCACGTGCACTAAATACTAACCATAATAAAAAAAATTATAGCAGTTATAAATACCTTCTCTCAAGTTCTTCATAATTATCTCTAAAGTAGTTCCAAACCAAAGTCAAACCATTCGGATTCTGTGCCACATAAGTCAATAGAGTGAAAAAGTCTTGCGCTCTCACAAATTGTTCATTACTTGCATTCGTCAAAAGTCTAACCAATAAAACAATAAAATCAAATATAAGGATAACAAAAAGTAAGTCAAATCTCACTCATTAAGCAGCGAAACATCGGTAGTAGAAGTGAAGCCCTGCAAGTATTGCAACTTTTCTTGCGCTGATTGTGTAGTATTATATTTATTGATAAGAAAATAAAAATCTTCACTATTATTGCTCTGACGGATACCATATCTCAATACAAAAGATAGTAGATTAGGAGCAATCGCTTGACCATTCTTAAAGTCGGCAAACTTTTGAGCCGCTGTCTTAAGACAGTCCTCCATCTGATAACCACACGCAATATCAATGATAAGACCTCTTAATCTTCTAGTATTCGCATCTCCGACACTATCATCCCATCCAAGATTTGAGTATTGATTCAATACAAGATCATTCATGTATTGATTGAGAGCTATGTCTGAATCGGAATAAATTAAATTCTTAATGAATTCAAACATACTCTTAGCAGTAGTCCATGGGATGAGTGAGTCTTCATATCGAAGATATTTTGATAGACTGAGTGGTATATTATATGATAGTCTTCCAGAGCGTGATAAGTAAAATGCGTCGTTTATAAGCTCTGAACGATCTATTGGTGTCAACTCTTTAATTAAATTACTTGTATTGTCATTTAATCCATTGATCCATTTTTGCCAATCATTTGGTGGGTAATTAACTATAAAAACTCCCTTTTGATCGACATTAAACTTGATTAAGTCTGAATTGACACTCAATTCAATGTCTTTTTGGTTATCATTTAACCATTCAGTGTATATGTTTTGATCTCCGATTGCTTTATAGGTTAATGGGATTCTCCAGTTATAGCTTAAGAGAAGATAATATTTGAGAATAGAAATTGGTAATTGTTTTATGGTTTCGCTTACTTTGAATTAGATGTTAGACTGTCTTTGAGAAACAGTTCTTGTCTAACAGTTATTTTGTTAGAACCAGTCGTTCGAGTGATGGTCACGACAGGGAAGCCTTTTTTCGTAATCCATGTGTCCATTATTTGCGAGACATTTAGTCTCTGAAAATAGAAATAGGTTTGAATGAAAATGGAATTCAATTTATGACATATTGAATCGAATGAATTACCTCTGGATGTGCTTCAGATAGTTCTGCATACAAATCAGCAGACAGTGTGTTTTGATAGGAATATTTGATAAGATAGTTTTTGATCCCTTTTCGGAAATTTTCTTCTCCTAAAGCCATTTCCAACATCCTTAGCACTGAAGCGCCCTTTAATTGAATCATAGTTTGAATATTTTTTTTCATGGTTAGAATTAAAAAAAATTACTTTTGCATAAGTAATAGCATCAAAAACTGCAGAAATATCGTCAGCATTTCCCACATTTGTTAATATTGGATGTGTTTTATCAGTAGAATCTGATTCAAAAACGCGATTTAATTCCCCGATCGCGAAATGATCCATCTTTAAGTTGTTTGAAAAAATTCAATTTAATTATGATTTTTTGTGGCTATAATTTTAAATATATAATATTCTCACATAATTCCAATCCGGCTCAACATTAGCGACTGCTTTATATGACATAAAAGTAGCGAACCCTTCATTAAGCCAGAGATCGTCCCACCATTTCATTGTCACCAGATTTCCAAACCACTGAATTGTTTAAAAAAAACAAATCCTTTCATTTATCAGTGAAAATAGATATACGAATAGCTATGAAAATAAATGTTAAAGATGTCAAATGTTTTCGATCTTCGCTGAGATCATCTTCAGGACAATGATAATTATTATAACAAAGTTACTTTGAAATGCAAGTTTGTTATAATTATAATCATTCTCCTGAAGATGATCTCAGCAAAGATCGAAATGTTTGACATCTTTAACATCTATTTTCATAACTTTTCTTATAAATCCTTTCAGTTTTGAAAAATTGAATATTAAACAGAATAGTGTCTCATTTCGGGTTTTTTAATTACCATATGAGCCAATTCATGGCTAACAATCGAACAGATCGTCATCATGTTAGAGGTTGTGGATTGTGTTTCATCGTATAGAAGATACGCTTCTCTATAAGTAACTAAACCCCAGTTTTCCATCGCTCCGGCGCTGAAGTCCGGGATCGCAATCGAATCCAGTTTAGGCAATGGATAATCAATTTCAAAATAATTCTTTTCATAATATCCTAATACTTTTGGGGTGATATCTAACGAATAATTCATTTTCGCCCTATGATCAGGTGCTGCACATACTTGTACTCTGGGATCAGATAGACTTTCATCACATACAAAGTCACTGACAACTAATGCCCCCAAATATGTAACCATTTTTACGGATTCTTTGAATTTAGTAACCGTTATATTTCTTGAAATATCTATTATATCGACTGAAGGCATGTTTGACAAGGCTTTCAAACCAGATGAATGAGTGACGGATATCTCAAAAGTGGATTTGAACTGCGGTTCATCAAAACACGGGAACGCTTTTCGGGCATAAGTCGATTCGAACTGACTTGTGGCCAAACTTATAGACTCATTATTGCTATTAATATAAGTACTTTTGTAGATACCGTCCAAACCTGTAGTTAAGTTACGATTAAATTCAAAATACAAGCGATAAATAGCGGGTCGAATGGTTTCATTAGTGGGTAAAACACAAAACTCATTCGGCGTATACGTGAATGGACTAATTCTGCCGCTAATCAACTGATCGGTTCCATTAGTATAAGCCTCGGCTTTAGTTATTTGTAACCCATTATTATGAAGAATAAAGTAATTGATAGGTTTCATGACATTGACTTCAATGCTTACAATACCAGAAAGCTGATCATTATTGAGATCTACATTCCATTCAATTTTATACCGCAGAGGAATGATCTGCGAATCTAAACGCCAATTAAGCCATGGATTTGATGACTGGCTATTGCTGTCCAACCAATTGGTGACATTATCCTCATGAGTGTTGAGCCATTTTATATTATTCCTAACATTTTCAAGCGCTTGATTCCGAGCGTTCACACCCGCGCCTGAGTCAGGATTCTTATCAAAAAAGTCTGTCATTTCTTTCAATTGAGTTTCAGTCGCAAAACCGCTACAAACAGATGAGATATAAGTTCCAAGTCTTCTATCATCCAATCCAAACCTTTGAACCAAATCATCCCAATTATCTCTTAAGTAATTCCAAACTAATTGTCTGCCAATAATACTATTGCCGGCAATACTTTGTTGTACTGTAAAGAAGTCCTGATCATTGACTAGTGAGGGGTTTGTTGAATAGGATATCAGTTTTGATAGTAATTGACTGTTTGTAACACTTGTCAGTCCTGTCAATAGCTTTGTCTTCTCTGATGCGGAAATTTCTGTTCGCCATAAATTCCATAATTGATTCCATTCCTCATCATTACCACTGACTTGCATTCCATACTTATAAGCATATTCTCTAATATCAGGTGATATTTGTTGACCATCATTATTGATCCAGTTTTTGAATAATCTCAATGATTCGTCCAGACATTCTTGATTACCACTATTACAGGCTAATGATATTATTCTTCCTCTCAATAGTCTGTTATGGAAAGAAAAAATTTGTTTCATATTTAACTAATAAATAGGTATTTATATTATTATTGTTCGTTTTTTGAGGTCAAGTCAATAAATATAAATACATGTGAAAAATAATCAATGTTTATCACTTTAGATTTTATAAGTATTCGATCATTGATATAGAGTTAGGTCAATATTTGAAATTTTGTAGCAATGTGATTTATAAAGTTCGAATCAAAGATTCATAGAATTACAGCATTTTATTATGATTTTCAATGAATTTTAAAATTCAATTTAAAGCTAACTTTTAAGTTATATCCATAGATAAGAAAGTATTCTCTTGGAAGGTCGAAAACTCTTAGAAATAATTTCTTTTGAAATTTTATTTAAAATTATGCTTAAAACCAAAGAATTTTTCAAAAAATCTTATGTAATATCCCTCTGAAGTTATTATAAAACTACAAGTATTATCATAAAAAATTGTATAATTCTATAAAGTTAAATGAATTCTGATAATAATTGATTTTCACTGATTTTCATTCTGAAAGATGTATTATTGAATATAAGTGAAAGTGCTATGATTTATAACACATTTATGTGTGAGCTCTCACTCTGTGATACTTTTAATGATTTTATTCAAAACGAAACTTACTTGTCTTCAAAGCTCTCAACATCTCTTGCTCTATATTCCCAACCAAGAGAATTATAAAGATTTTGACTCAAGTCTTTGATGATTTGTTTCATAGAAAGTCCTCCATTCGAAACCGAAAGTATACTATTTAACCGATTTAGACTACTATAAGCTGCCATCCATGGAATCAAATTATCTTCATTTCTAACATAAGTCAATAAATCAAACAATAATTCATAAGAAACAAAACCTCTTTCAGCTAATATCGAAGCATCGAATATGATATTCGCTCTATTCATTGGAGACAAGTCTTCAGGGTTTGATTTCAATGTATTGATCAATAAATTCCAATCATTTTCCTGATAGTTAACTACATAAAAACCTGTTTCTTCATCATTGAATTTAACCCATGAGTCGAGAGGTATTTCATTATTTAATGTTATTGTTTCTGTTTTTGTGTTCAATAAATAATTTCCTGAAACATTGGCTGAAAAATATGTCAAATAAATGGGCCATAAATATGATTCATTATTATTATCCTCTTCAGGGTTTGTCAAAAACCTCTGCTGACTAACTGTTATTTGTGTTGATGAAACTCTAGTTATATTAACCACAGGATAACCTTTAACTCTAGTCCAGGGATCCATGAATTGTGTCACGTTTTTAATGATACCTGAATTCTATAAAAGCAAATTCAAAACTAACTAAAACAAATTTATAGAAAATTCTTATAACTCTAAATTTGGTGTTAATTTTGCTTAGGATAAAGTAAAAGAAAGTAAAATGGAATTGAAAGTCAGAAAGCAAGAGCAAAACCATGTAAAATGCTGTCTTAAAAAAATAAAATACCTAAACAAGTAAGATTAAAAATTGTTAGAATATTCAGTGTCCTATCTGTGAACTAATCTATTTTGCAGCAGAATTTGGTTCATTTTTTCTATTTTAGAGAGTTTATTTTTCAAAAATTATATTATAAGTCAAGAAATATTCGTGTTTAAGCTTCTATTGAAAGTAAAAGTAAAAGCAAGTTGAAAAGTACGTGAAATTATTTACTTTAGCAAAAGTAAAATGAAACTTAAAATCCAAAAATAGAAGAAAAGTAAAATAAAAAACATGAAGCGAAATAGCACTGAATGAAATATAACTATGAACAACAATTCTCACATTATCCAAAACTTTCTGAATTTCATTCCATAAATCCTGAGTACGAGCGTTGAGATATTGAAATTTATTTAAATAACCTCTAATACCATCTCTGAACACATCAGTGCCGATCGCATACTCGAGCATTCTTATAACAGACGCTCCTTTACTATAAGATATTGAATCAAATATTTCAGTGATTTGGTCAGGATTTGTGACCTCTTGGATAATAGGATGTGAGCTCTCGAGTGCATCTAATTTCAAGACTCCGTGCATGTCATCATTTAAGAAGAATTCGTTGATATTCCAGTCGGGTTCGGTAGAGTTCTCTCCTCTATATTCGATATATGAAGCAAATCCTTCGTTAAGCCAAAGGTCATCCCACCAGTCCATTGTCACTAAGTTTCCGAACCACTGAAAAAATTTTGTTTAATTACTTTTTTGTTAAACAAAAACAAACATAATAAAGTACCCTCATGGAAGTTGGGGTTTAGCTAGCTAGAGTCGAGGAGTTCCAAACACATCGTTTTTATGAGCAATTTTTTCTTAAATTTTCCCGGAATATTTTATTTTACATTATCTTAATATTTCTTATTATTTATAAATCTCGTACAAATATTTGATTTCTTTTGAATTTTTACCAAAAAATGTACTCGAAAAAAGAATTTTTCCAAAAATCTTGGCAGGTAGCCTGTTTTTTTTTAACTGAAGGCAGTTTGTTTTTCCACCCAACCCACCCCTTGTTGCAAAAGTATTAATAGAAAAATTATTTGATAATTTGGTTTTCTGGGATTGTTTCAAACTTAATTCTGAATATTCAGATTCCTTGAATGGACTAAAAGTTGGAATAAGCGATAACTCTAATTCATAGTTAAACTCACTTTAGATTCAACAAAATTATAAATCTTATATTCTTTAGTGCAAAAAAATGAAAATTATATAAGAAAATCATAGTCTAAAACTTTGAATCAATACTCTGAGCTTCAAAATTACTAAAATCAAAATACAGGCCTTAGTTCTTAGAGTAAAACTTATCTAACATTTGACTTTATTACATAATTCTATTCTTCAAAGATTGGACTGACGTTCAGTACTTGAAGAGATCTATTAAATTTAATGATACTGACCATATGTGACACTTCATGAGCAATAACAGCATTGACTCTTTTCATCTCATTAGTACTCGATTCTTGTTCGCTATATAAAAGATTAGTCTCTCTAAAGGTGATGAGTCCCCAATTCTCCATTGCTCCAGAAACAAATACTGGTAATGCAACCAAATCTAATTTATAAAATAATATTTATATTAAATCGAAAATCTCTAATAAAAATTACATTCAAACCTAATTTCTCTAATGGGTAATCGATTTCGAAGTAATTTTCGTAGTATTCAAGAACTTTGATAGCAGTCACTAAAGCATATCTGGTTTTATCCAATTCGTCAGGTCTTGAAAATACTCTGACCTATAGGTTTGAAATTATATTTTAAGAATAGTTTCTTATGATATTTTTGTATTTATTCACTTTTCTTCCTCGAGTAGTCGAACTTTCTGTATATTGAAATTCACTGACAACATATGCCACCAAATAAGTAGACATCTTTACTGTTTCGCTGAAATAAGTTTGCACTCTAGAGTCGTCTATAACTTGTTGATCATATTGTTCTCCATTTGAGATGGCATTCAGATTCTTGTCATGTATTATAGATATATTATAAGTTGCTTTCATATTTGGTTCATCAAAACATGGAAATGCTTGACGAGCATAAGTTGGTTCAAATTTAGTTGCACTGAAATTTCTACATAAAAAACAAATTATGTTTCGGAATAATTTCGATTTTAATTATCACATCATAACTCCCTGTTTATCAATACTTATCGCAAAAAATTCATAAATTAAAAAATGTTTTTTCATATTTTGCAGAATGTGTTAACCAACATAAGAAATAAGAGTAGAAACCCATTAATTTTCCTGATGTTGGTTAACTCATTCTTCATTCAAATTTGAAATATTTTTTCATTAGTGATAAGCATTGATTTAATATTGAAATAAAACTTATTCATTAAAAAACTATTTCAATTTTCATATGATATTAGAGAATAAATACTGAAAAATCTTATGAAAAAATCGGAATATGAAAGTTACAAAACTTGAGTAAAATTATGAGAAGTTATTGTTTTTCACAATTTTATTAGAGAAATATATTTATAA
>JAQFXV010000458.1:0-22246 GCA_034694065.1 Camisia spinifer
TATTGTCTTAAATTTAGAATATTTTTCGAAAAGCATTATATCATATTAAAATTGACTTATCAAATAAAAGCAATCCATTGTTAGTATGAATATAATCATAAATGATTAAAAATGTTGCCAATACAATAAATATTGTATAGAATATGATTAGGATTAATTATTGAGTTCAAAATATTGTTTCAGTGATATTGTTATTAATTGCAAAATTCCTCTTTTGTCCTAATTATTAGTTTCTCAATAATAATCAAAATCATTAACGTTTGATTAATTCTATTTAAATGATTATCATATTCATGCTCGACTATGCATACAATGCATCTTAAATATTACCATTCATGCCATTGTGTTAGAAATTGAATTTAGACATTGGAATGCAATTCAGAACCATTGAAAAAGATTAACTCCAAACACTCTATGAGTGAATAACAGTTGAAATAATATCTAAAACTAATACAATTATGGACTGAAATATACAACTATTTCTTAATTAATTTATTGACATAGTTTCTTACTTTATTGTATTTTCTTAACTTTAAAATAAATTTATTTCATAAAATTAACCCTGTTTTGGGGCATTTTATAGAAGGATTATATCATTTAAGTTTATTTTTATTTTATTTTAAAGTCAAAAAGTCATATCCAGTCTTAGAAAGACTCTGATTATAGATATCCTCAGATTTACACCTAAAGCAATAACATTCTGATGGAGTTCACGTAATACAAGGTTTGAAAGTATCCATCAAACTATACAAGACATTTTCGCGGTTTAAAGATTACCTGTAAATATACCTGTATATCAAGATAAGAAACATAACAAATATATATTTCATAGCAAAAACATTATTCAAACGATGAACACGTCAAATAAATTCAAGTAAACGTAATTAAAAATTTTAAGATTTCTCAAGTTGTGTAGCATTTATAATGAATATTTTTACTTTTTTCTTATCACAATTTCAATTTCTCTGCAGAATCTCTCCATTCAGTGGTTTTAATCGTTAATAACTTAAAGTTTGTATAATTTCACATTCAAACTGAATTTTGTTGATTTTGAGCAAAGCCGACATAAGGTGTTAATTAATCCACTGCATAAATACTGTTTTGATTTTGTTGGTTTCACATACATAGCCCCCATCAAATTCAAAACATGATTTCTGGAGCAGATTAATTACATCTTATGTCGGCTCATCTCAGAGGCAGCTTAGCTCAAAATCAACAATTCACTCTAAATTTGAAATTATACAAACTTTAAGTTATTAACGATTAAAGCCACTGAATGGAGAGATTCTGCAGAGAACTTGAAACGCTAGCGTTTGGTGTTTTGTGAAGAATTTGCTTAACAAATTGAAATTGTGATAAGAAAAAATAAAAAAAATATTCATAATCAAGCAAAAGGATTTTTTGTTTCAAAATTCAAAACTTCAGCAAATTTATGTTATTTATTACATACTCAATACATTTTCAAATGAAATTTTCTCAATTTGTCTGTAATTTTTTTCGAGTCCACTTTTATTGTATTTGATTAAATAAAATGCATAAGACTCTAAACTTCTAAAGCATTTGATGATTTCTAAGTTATATTTTTGTTATATTACGAAAATACAAAATTATTTACTATTGTTCTTACTTTTTTCTCCTTATTTTTAAGAATGTATTTTGGGTTTAGAGAATTCCAATTATTTGTAAACAAATATACAATAACTTTAATAAGTTTTAGTAAAAAAAAGAGGAAAGAAATGTATTTTTACAACGAAAACAGGCGCCACATAAAACATTACCCTTATCTTTGATACACAGAATATAACTTACTTTCATTCAATCCATTAGATTAATACCATTAAAAATTAATACTCAATTTTAATACCAAATAATTAATAAGTTAAATAATGCTTAGGAATATCAGTGAAAGCAAAAGTTTAATTTCCAAAAACCTGTTTAAGAATTAATAGTCTTCTGAACAAATATGACATGAGCTAAAAGTTTTTCTTACTGTCAAGTAAGAAAAAAGTAGAGTATATACTATATTGAGATAATGTTTATTGAGAAAAAGATAACTCTATATTTATATGAAGAGAAAAGATATTGATATAACTGTAACTAAATCTTCATCCCTTTTTAGTCGCTTAATGTAATGAAAAGCACGACTGTATGATTGTTAATGACTACAAAGTGAATACTTGTCCAATATCTTAGGGTGAAATCCTTTTATCTCTAGCATAGAAGTGGTCAGAGAAATAATGTGACCACATTATACTATCGGATTTCATTACAACTTTAACATTAGGCTACGATTCATACATTACTTTATTTCTTAAGAGGGATCTATTCTTTCATAGACGCAAATTTACACAACACTCTAATTTGCCATTTCTGTGGCTTTGATTCTTTCAGTAATACAACTATTGATTATTTGAGTCTCGCTTTACTGATTATACAACCGAAGCAATGATCAAACAGTTTTCCCACAACACTCATAGATAATAACTCATAAGAATTTTTTGTTCAATAAATTGTTAAATTAAGCTAATAATAGTATTATAACATTCAATATCTACTCCTTGTTCAGAAGAAACACAACTGTAAAATGGGTTTATGATATTATGCAATGATTAATATCTTTCAATTATTCGGTAAGTGATTCTTCACCACTCTTTGCAAATTCCCGTGTGTTGTCTTTTACTTATCCTTATTATTACCGATCTCTCTCTCTCTCTCTCTCTCTCTCTCTCTCTCTCCCACGTTTTCCTACTCTCACTTTTTTCTCCTTCTGTTGTCTTTTAGTCTTTTCTCTATTCCCTTAAACCATTCGCAAAATAATGCTTTTCCATTTCAAATATGACTTCCATTTGTGAGATTGCACTCCACTGATAAAACAGCATCAAAAATAAGTTTTTCAGTCTTTCAATACAGTGCATCTCAAGTATAATAGCATTTTCTATGTTTGCTCTTCTCCTTCAACTTAATTGATTAATTACTTCACTGATTAGATAAAAATGATTGGATTCTTGTCAGGTTTGAGAAAGAAATTCTAATAAAGATAATATATAATGAGAATAAAGAAAATCTGAAAAAGTTGATTACCATAACAAAAATTGGTGTTCATATAAGGATTAACTGATTTTGTTGAATATAATAAATTATAAATAGATATTATTAATCTTATTTTGATGTGAAGTACGATTTTATGCTTTTGCACTATATATATCAACTCTATATTGTGAGCCCAGTTCTTGCAATGCCATGTCTTATATTATTTGACATGAATGCCACTTTTGCTGCCAAGAATGGCCCCAAACCCCTAACTGTATTAAATCAATCGCCAAATAACAACTGAATGCTAGAACAGTATTAGTATTGGGAATCGAGAATCGAGAATAAGAAAAACTTAAGTTTATGTTGAATAAGAAAAACAGTTTTTGTGTGATGTACTATTGCTTGATATCCGATGTCTTTGAATAGAAGATCTAAATTCAGGGAAACTACGGATTCCTTTATAACCGAAGGCGTAAATACGAATAAGTTATGAATGCAAAGAGATTTTGTTTGCCCATTATTGCACTTTTATGAGCATTAAAGGTGATAAAATGCGAATGTCTTCTCATAGAATGATAGATTTGAGAAGCATTTTTCACAACAAAATAAAGAAGTATTAGAAGTTGCTATAAAAGCAATTTTGCTGAATACAACTTGTATTTCCGTATTTCCAACATTCAATTCTCGAGAGTTTTTTCATAATCAACTTTGTGTTTGATTTGAATGACAATTTGATTTCAAAAATAACTTTATAAAACTCACTTTTTGATAGAATGAGATTAACTTTTTTATATGAAGCTTTTCAGCATTGACTCCATGAATAAAGAAATGAAAATTTTAAATTGATCCTATGCTGCTTGGAATAAATGCTAAATTTTGATGAGATTTTCTGAAATTAATTATATTTTAAGCTTGTGTTTTGCCTTTTGAGAACATTTCTGCTTATTTTTTCTTTTATTTTTTGTCTAACACTTCAATTTGTTTTCTTGAGGTACTGACTGAGAAGGGTATATGAAATAAAGATTATGAGCGATGAACAAAAATGATAAAGAAAAAAGACAGCTTGTACTGTGTTCTAATTTAACCAATCAAATAATGGTCAAGACTTTGTTAGCTTTTTATATTAAGTCTTTGATCAGAATTTAATGAATTTTGAGACAAATTACTTCATTCAAGTTGATAAATGTGATTTCATTTCCGGCTGTGATTATTATAGCTAACATTATTAAAAACAACTGTTATTTCACAGAACTTAATCCGAAATATGAAGCCTTTTATCAACTTTTGTTTACAGCTTATTTTAAATCAGAATTTCTCTTATTTCACTATTAAAAGCTTTGGGTCCATAATATTTCATACAATTTTTTCAGTTGAATATAATTTATTCATGAATATTTGCTATTTTTTGCACAAAGCACACAACTTATATTGAGTATAGTTTCCTGAAAATTTTCAATCTTCCTTTCATTTGTTAATCAAAACTAGTGCAGGGTATCGGTTCTCGAGTCTCAATCGAAATTTTTTTCCCGAATCTCGATCGAGGAGACCTCAAGACTCGTTCGAGACTCGAATTAGAAATTCTGGGAAATTAATTCAAATATTTGAAAGAGTTTTATGGGAAAATGAACTAAAGCAATCAAAGGCCCTTACTAATTCGGCATGAAAGTTCATGCTTGAAGCATAAGCGGCTCATTGAGAGGTTATTCTTTTTAAACGATTCTGATTATAAAAGTTAATCTAGTTTGCATAATAAATGGACAAAATAATTTGTTGAAATCTCATTGAAATTAATTAAATTAAACATATAAGACTAGAGTCCCATTAGTTTATATGCATTATAAAGAGAGGGGTCTACATCTGACTACTCTCACTCCCATTGAAAATACACAAAAGTAATACTAATACTTAACACCGCCATAGCAACGGCGCGTCGGCGCCATAGCAACTAGTGGGACCTTAGTCCGATACGTTCGATTAAAAATTGAAGTTCATGCCACTGGCATGACGTTTTGTGCCAGTGGCATCAAATTCAATTTTTAATATAATTAAATTCTTTAAATTTTAATGAGTTTTAACCAAATTATTTTCTGCATTTTTTATGCAAATTAGGTGCACTTTCATAATCAGAAATTGTTTCATAAGAATAATCTCTTAATGAGCTGCTTATGCTTCAAGCATGGACCTTCATGCCGAATTAGTAAGGGCCCAATCAAACTCACAAAATATCATAAACTTTGTTGCATTTCTCAAATGACAATTATCTCATTTGTACGAGTTTACAATTTTTCACAGGTTAAGATTTTCTGTTAGAATCTATTCAATTTTAATCATATAGAAATATATCAAAGATAGACAATTATTTGAATTCAGGATCACTTGGAAACGTTTAACAAATAATTCTGGATCTGAATTTTGCATAAGTCAGTATTATTTATTGCAAGTCCAATTTTAAGTAGCATTAAAGACTGCAGTTTAAGATTATTCTTCAGAAAAAATATGATCGAGGAATAAAAATAACACCTCTGTTTGATTGATGAGATTTATTCGAAGAAGTTTACAAATTTGGAGGAATTAAGATTTATTTTTGAGTGAAAATTACAATTATATCAATAATTGATGGCATTTGAATGAATTGATTGAATGATTAATTTTAGCGATAATTTACTAATTTTTGAATAAACCGAATTTCGATAAATAGTGGAGACTCGAAGACCTCATATCTCTGAAATACCCTGCACTAATCAAAACATAACATTAATGCAAAGCCTAATGAATGTTTCATAGATTTATTTTTGAATTCATAATTTCTAGTCACGTAAGTATGAGAGGCATATAGTTCTTATGCATGGATTTGAAATGAATTTGCATTTGAAGTTAGATTATACATAATTAATTGAAAGGTATTACTCATGGCATTTCTCTTAAATCTTTCAAAAAACATTGAACATAAAACTTTTTTATTATACAATTCGTATGAACTAAAACTCATTTATCATCCGACTGTTTTATTACAAAATATATTATTTATCGTGAATTTTGTAAAACCCATTCTGAACATTAAGTTTGATTTGAAGAAAAAAAATGCTGGAAAAGAAAAACTTAATGTTGAAATAAATGTTTATATGCTTTGATAATCAAACAAATGGTATTACGCAATCTTGAGTATTAGTATTGAACATAATAGTGAAATATGCATTACGTCATGTCATGCCATTTGATTGTTTCAACAAAGCTTACAATATGGGATCATAAACTTTTATTTATGTTGATAGGGTTTGTCAACATTTCATGACTGACCCATCAGATGATATTTTATGCTTTTTCCTCCCTATTCTTCAAATATAATTTTGACCCTATTCTGTAATACAATACGCATTCTTACGATGTTTTGTCTATTTTTCCGATTATGATATTTCTTACGGGTTACAGATTTTATTGATTTGAAGCCAATTTTTTCTATATATAAGTATTACAAATCCTTTCAAAATCTAAAACAGATTAATCTTTTAATTGTAATAGAGTTGAAAAATGTTGAAACCATTCATTGAAACTGTTATTCACTTTAATCATTCATTGTTGACATTCGCTATAGCATGAGATCATTTATCCATATTTGAATCAAGTATTCTCTGATCCGAAACCATTCTGATTCTCTGAAACCATTCTGAATGTTTTCAATGGCATTGAAATGATGGCAGAGAAGATGATCAAATTTACAGTTTCAATGATAAGATCTCTCTTTTAAAGGGATACTACAATAATAAAATGCTCTAATTTTCGCTTGTGTCCATTCCTTCTATAAATATGCCTCTGGTCATCAAAATGGTACATTCGGTAATGCAAAAGCCAATATTTCTATTTCATAAAAGTCATCACAACCTGAGAAAAATCTTTGTTGGTTTCTATTATATTTTTTTGATAATCTTTCCTCTCATAAAAATATAATAAATGTAAGTTTTATTCACAATTCTGCTAATCTAAAGAATGCTAAATACTGTATGTGTTTATTAGAAAGTTTTCATCAAATCTCAACTAATTATCACTATTTTCGTAATTATTTCATTTCCAATTTATGAGAAAATAAAATTAACTGAAATAACATGAAATAAAATAATATTGTGATTATTCTGAAAATTGTCCTGAATTCAGATGAAATCGGAAACGTTAGGCACTTATTCTGAGATTAAATTTGATTTTATTTTAAATCTAAGATCTTTTTCACTGTAGTAAAAAGAAGTTGAAATAAATAAAATCAATTAACATTGTGATTAATAAACTGATTAATTTGGTTTGAAACACCATTGAGTTTTTATACATTTTAATAACTAAAGGAATCATAATTTTACGGTCAATTTATCAGAATTTCTAACTAACAAATCATGACTCCAACGGATGTATGAAAAATTAAATAAATGGCCTTTGAAAAGACAATAAATTTATGATAAATATCCTGCTGAAGTAAACATAAAAAGACGAAACTCGAGACAATTCATATAATTTGGAATAACAAGAGACTCCACTTGAGAAACATTCATTACAATGAAGTCTATAGAACTTAATATATAAAATTGATTAAACTTCTAATAGCCGATCGTTTTTACATTCGAGCAGTCATTTGTTTGAATATAATTCATGACTCTATGAAAAAGACACTATAAATATATCAATAATGGGAACATTATTTCAAAATTAATTGAACTTTTGCGACAATACTAGTGGGAAATTAGAGTAATAATTAATGGTTAACTTTCACCTCAAAAGTTTGTGAGATTTTGCTTTAGTTAATGCATTGATAGTATGCATTGTTAAACATCCATTAAAGTCTCAACAAATTAGTATAGAATAACACTGTTTAGTGATACCAACCATTAAATTATGAGATCATTTTTTGTTAACTTTCTAAAAATATTGATAAAGTAATTAAAGCTATTTCATAAAGCTTCTCATAAAGCTATTTCAACCTGTAATTAACTCTATTTTCAACTCAGAAAACTCATACTTTAATAACTAATCGTAGTTTTTGAAGTTTGTTATTTAATATTAAAAAATCTAATAAATTATTTAGTTCTGATAAATGACTTATCATTAATATCTTCACAAAATTAGATAAAAAAATGCAGCATTAAATGAGATCTATAGAAAAATCTGAGACTCAAAATGGATTGGGAAGAGAATTACAACTTTAAGCATCAATAATTCTGTACTATAGTAAGAATGCGACACAAAAGAAAAAAGTTAATTAAAGTTCGTTAAAAAGACGAAATTTCCTGTTCTGTGCCTTATTCTAAACCCAAATAATGCCAGAGTTGACACCGAATCGTTATCGAATCCTTTATAAAATAAGAGTCAGAAAGTTCTTTAAATCTTTCATAACGTATAAGAAATATTTTTATCATTCATGAATATTATGATTTTTTTTCTAAAGATTTGTCAATTTAATACCAAAATATCTATTTCTCAATTTGAATTAATGATAATAATCAAGAAATGCATAAAAATCTGAGTATCTTTGTAGTAAAGACATGATATATCACAATGTTTACTACTTGAAAAATAGCTTATGAGTTCACCATTGAATATATTAAAACTTTTGCTTTTTAAAGAGAAAAAATACAAGCCTTTGAAAAACAGTTGAACACTAAGATTGATCCTGATTTGGAAATGAGTTTTTTCTCTCACTAGCTCTTTAAAAAGTTATCGCAACAGTCGGTTTAATTTTAGTTTTTTTGCAGTGACATTAATAATGATATAAAAAGGAAAAGAGTAAAAGTTAAAAGTTTAACAACTCGTGAGCCTTCACACAAAAAGGAAATGTGTTTCTGTCAATTGCTCGCTTCCATTAAGAGTTTGTCGCGAATGTTGTTTTATTCAAGTTAATGTCATCAGATAGAACTTTGTGTCAAATCCAGTTTGTTCTCAGGTTTTTGTTCACAGTTCGCAATCGATTTTCAAATTTTTCCTCGATTTAGTTTTATAACTTCAACTATTTATACGTAAAATTCCAAAAAACCCCAAATTGTTTTTATGAGTTCCAATTTTCAATCTTATAAATATTTTTTTGATATACTCAGTCTATAGAATGCAAACTAAACTATTCAAAATCAAGGCTTTCATCGAAGATTCGCTTCTTATTATATTCAGCAGCTCTTCAAATGTTAGTAAATGCATAAACAATTTTTTGCCCCAATTCGCAAGAAAACTCTTTTCATCATATCTTTTTATCATACTTTTTACGATTGAATTTACTTTATTTCTTAGAGACAAGATTCTAGTACTTCATCTCTGTTTATCTATTTTCTCTTACATTTCGATTTGACTGCAAGCTATCAGATGAATGATTTGCGTCTGAAATGTCTGAAATGCTTATTTAAAGTTTGAATTTATTTGAACTTTTTGTGATTGAAATTCATGAAAATTTTATTTTTATTTATACTCAAAACATGAAACTTGCCATCAATAGAATGAAGTACTTCATAGTTTTGAGAACTTCACTCTTTTCTATTGTTGAGTACACTTTCATTTGCAACGAAATGAAACACAGCATCAGGTTCTTCAAAAGGCTTTATCTAAATAGGCTTTATCTAAAGCTGAGACTTAAATGCACTGACAATGATGTTATATGAATTTCAGCCGTCATTTAGTAATGTTCACTGTTATTGCAAATCACGCATACAGTCAATTCTGGTTTAGTTGATAATACTTACGTATCTTCACATTAAATATCAATGCATCTCAACTTCAATTCATAAAGTATTGCGAATGAGTATCATTTTCAAGAATATTTTAATGGAAAGATAGACTCAAAAGCAATAACAATTCTGTTTCTCAAAATTTTATTAGACTAGAGCCGAATATTTTATTAAATATCTATTTTGTTATATAAAGTTATCTAATGTGTCGTCAACTTTAGAGCTGAACATTGAGATCGAATGATAATTTTTTACTATTTTGACAATAAATATTACCCTTTATCAAGAATTTATAGCCAATTGAATCAATCGTGAGATTTATATTGTGTTTATCTTTTTATTTCTGAATTTTATTACTTGTTTGGTATAAGAAGGATGTTTGATGTTTAATAAAACAGTTAATGCTCAGCATTGAGTTAACTCTATTGACAGCAAAAGCTTTTCAACAATTTATGCGTTCATTGACTTCAGTTCGTGATTATAAAACAAGTTTTAATGATAAATATATTGTTATAAAATCTGAATTTGAATTTCAAATGATTTGTCAACAAAAATAATATGCTTATATTGTTTGCAAAGCATAAGATTAAAAATTTGTTAACATTACTATTATTGTTAAACATACACAACATAATCAAAATAGAATAAATATTATGTAAGAGTTGGAAAACTATTTGAAATTTAATTTTCTTCATATATTAATATCTTATGATTGACTTTCAATCTTATTAAGTTTTAGCTAAAATTTTTTTTATAAGAATTGTGATGGATTCTAAGACTCTAAGGAATGCTAACAAACTTATATTTTATTTGAATCAACTTTGCTTGAAGTTTGATTTTGATTGAATATGAGATGAAAATAGAAATAAAAGTTTACTTTTTTCATTAAAGTAATGGTTTGTAGTTTGTCATAAGAACATTACTACTCTTTTTATAAGGTCTTGTAATAATGTTTACTTTTTGTTCAATTCAATTTTGAAGTTTTATTAGAAAAGAGTTCGAATATAAACAAAATGTATGATATATTGCTATCAAAATCAAGAACAAAATTTAATTTAAAGTGAACTAAATTATTCAAATGATGAATAAATCAACTAAAACTGAGAAAAGATTTAAAACGCATGTTGAAAGAAAACATTTAACTCATTATTCTGTAAGAATTATTCATGTAAAAAAGCAAAAATTGAATGAAATATAATTAAATGCAAATTTTTTCATCTAATGAATTATGAAATTGAGAAAATAAAAATATTTTTTGCTTTGTATTTTCAAAATAAATTGCAAAAATATGGCTACTTTTGAATTTATTTAATGCTAAATGTTTATTAATAAGTTTTAACTTTATAAATATGAATTAATGATTCATAAGTTATTTTTTAGAATTATTTTAATTAAATGATTATAACTCGAAACTAAATTTTCGATTTGCTAAGCTTTCAATCAAATAATTCTTGATTAGTTGAGAACTTCAAATATTTATTTTTATCCTTATTTAAGTTTGGATACTAAACGATAGTTATTTCAAAAATCTATTAATTATTCTAATTAAGAATTCTAATTATTTATTAGTATATGAAATGATTGTTTGATCTAATAGTAAATTCTATTTTTGAGTTCTGATCAACTTTTTCGTGCGATTATAAGAAATTGTAATTATTTTTATTTATTTTTTATCACTTGTCTAAATATACAGATAAACCATTAATATATCGAAACTTTTCATATAATTAATTTGCATTATTCACAAGTAATCAAAGTATGTGTGGCTCAGTTGCCATTATTTTACTGAATATGAATATAATCAATAAAAATTTGAAATATTCAATTGTTTTAATTCAAATGATTGCATAAATGGACGCATAAGAAATGCATCATTAGTTCCTATGATTTATGATTTATTTAATAATGCAAGAGAATTATGATCTCAACAGAAGATCTACAAGAATCTGACATTATTTGTTACATATAACTCATTCACATATTAGATTGTGTTCAATATAACAGAATATACTCGGCTTATATATGATGAAGAAATGAAAAAGATAAGTGCTTCCAAAAGTAATATTTAATAAGATTTGATTTATGTCATCAAAGTTATAACTCATGCAAATAATGATAAATAATATCTATGCATAATGAATGGGATTACTTTTTAACTAAAAATACGAATAAAACTCATTTTAAGTATGATTATTATTATTAACAATTGTTTTCATTAAATTTTCATTTGTTACTTCCGTCTAATATTTGCTGAGATTTTTGCTTTCAATACAATTACAATTGGCTCAGATTTCAACTTTTGATTTGAGGAAAATCTTTTGAATCCTTATAAGTTTCAAATAATAGTTCGTCAAACATATCAGAAGAGTATTAAATTAACAAATAAATGAGTTCATTAGAGTTTATGTGACGTGTTTTATAAATAAATTGCTAAATTTGGAATAAATTTAAAATTTTTGAATAAATTTGAATTCTCAATGGACTCATCTTCTTGAAAAAATTGGTTATTCGCAGACAAGTGTGAAATATTGAGCCTTAAAAACACACTTAACACCGATTTTATTCACTTACTTTAACTTTTAGGCATCATTTGTCTTCATTGACAAGTTTCTCATTTATGTCACTTCGAAAAAGATTGCATTTCACTGAGTGATTGTATTGAAACTTATCAGTATCATAATAATGATAATATGGGTTAAGAACTTCTTTTATCATTCAGATTAAATCATATTCATTAATATCTTTCAATGTATCTCATATTCTCAGAATTATCTAACGATTCTCGTGAATCCATTCAAAGCCTTCACCATTGGAATGACTCAGAATATCCTCGATATTATCATCTTGTCTTTGAAAGGCTTCAGAGCAGACATAAAGCACAAAAGAAATTTATTGGATCGACAACTCTGTTGTGTCTCATAATGTCGACAGAATTAAAAGAATTTTAATTAAAAACTGGTCGTGTAGTTGTATGTGAAAAGTCATTCAGTAATTACACTATTCTTCTGTAGTTGAAATGAAAATTATCATTTTTATGGCCAACATTTATGCTAAATGTTACATAAATAAAGCAAAAATGATAAATATCTTAATTGGTGTCATAATATATTACACATGACTTCAAGATCAAGATATGAATTGATGCGTTTTCATTAAAAATTTAACGAAACAAAGATGTTTAGTTACTTTAGCTGTGTTTTCATTATGATAATGAGATTTGATTATCGAACAAAATTCCATTTGCATTATAAATATGTTCCTGAAGCTATTGGGACTTCTTTTAATCTATAAAAGAAGCCGACAATACTTGGCATAAATTCTAATCATAATCTTATTTTTCTTGGAATAATACCGCCAATAATAACCGTTATTCATAGTTTCTCTATCAATATTATCGAAGCGATAGACTTATGGTCACTAAAACTTTTATGTGTATTGTGTTTATCTTAAAGATGCTATAAAACAAAAGTTAACATTTCTACTTTAAAACAAATTCTGTTCTCTTGTAAACATTCAATATTTCAGTACAAATGTTTGCTTTAAATGTTAGACTCAGTGACATATTTGCACTGAATTATGTAGTAATTGCAGCTTAAACTATAATCAATACAATTTTAAAATGTTAGATTCTGCTGAATTTATTGTAATT
Organism: Camisia spinifer; assembly: GCA_034694065.1. NCBI lineage: Eukaryota > Metazoa > Arthropoda > Arachnida > Sarcoptiformes > Camisiidae > Camisia > Camisia spinifer. The sequence continues at coordinate 13,372 of JAQFXV010000458.1, forward strand.
AAATTTTTACACTAAATTAGTCCATTTCCGTTCATGTTTAAAAATGAACATATTTTAAATTATTGCAATGCGTTTCTGATAGATTTTCATAGAATAATGTTATCATTTAATTGCATTCATTATACTGTATGTGTTTATGTTCCGCTTTCTTAGAGCTAAATATAGTAAAATATCAACAAATTCAAACACAATTAAATTTTTTAGTCGAGAATTATAAAATACAAGAAATTATCACTTTTCACTGCTATAATCGTTAAGTCAATTTTCAATACTTGTATTTAAATAACTTATAATTAGTTCAAACTATTATTCAAGAGAGACATGGGTTCAAACAATCATAGTGTAAGTTAAAGGATTTGATCAGAAAAAAAGGATACAATATTTGAATTATTTATATTAAAACTTTTACTCAATTTTTTTTATTTTTCGCGTTTCTAATCCAATACTGTATTTGTATTAACTTTAAGTAATCAATAATACTTATGCTGTACTCGAAATCTTTTCTTTTGTATGCATTTTTTCAGCTGAAAGTGATTGAAATTCTTTGTCATAACTTTTTAATAGCATTTCGTTCACCAGTTTGATCGTTGCCATTAATAAACCTATTAATCCCCTTCATTGGATTCATTATTTTGTACAACATCAACAGTTCGGGTAGAATTTTCTCATTAATACTTATTTTGAGCTTAATTAACGTTAGCTTTGGAAAAATTTGATGCTAAGTTTCTACAAGAGAGTGAAGTTATTGATAATATATTCTTATTATAAAAGTATGAAAATCGCTAATGAGTTCCAAAGTAATGAAACATTTGTCTAAAATTTTTGACAGTCCCTAAGCTATTAAAATATTTTTGATGGCTTGAAGCGCATAAAGTTTAGTTTCAAAATTGATAGAATTTGAATTTCTTTTCTGATGTTAATATTGTAAGAAACTTGAATTATAAATATCTATGTTATGACTGATGCAGTTTTAGTACAACCATAGAATTATATTAAAATTTTGATATCCTAAGGAGAATCATTTCAAGTTTAATGCAAAGCTGACAAATAATGACACCACCACTGAATTCAATGACATTTGTTTCGCTAAATCCTTATCATCATAAAAAGAACCGGAAAGAAATTGTAAGCTCTATGTTTGCAATTTTCTGAATAAATATTATTCATGAAAGTGTACGCGAAATGAAAGAAAATAAAAAGATCGCGTGCTCTGCTTCACTCTTATTTTATATTCAAAAGTTTTAATCATTTGCAATGCTTCTTAGCATTCAATCTTTTCACATGTTATGTTTAGCGAATGCACAAACTTTGTGCAGAATTGTAGTGTTTCACAGCAGTGACAAATTACTTTTTTCAATCGCAATGAAAACCTATTGAGAGTACAACTTTCTACTTTATTTCAAATATTTCAAGAATTAATCACTTGAGTGATTTGTTGCAATTTTGTTGACAGCTGTAATTTTTAGAATTTTTCATACTTGAAAAATAACTGCAAAATAATGTGAAACTGATTCGATTTGATTTATTTCAACAAAAAATAATAGTTTTATTGTAAAAAATAACATAATATAGAAATGAAAGTTCAGAAAAATGTCATTAGTTTCTACATTAAGTTAAAACTATTCTTTTAAAGATATTAATATCACTCACCATTCCTTTAAAATGTCAAACAATTAATGTCTGTTTTTCGATGAAATTCAGACTTCTTCAGATTTTTTAGATCACGATAAGTTTCAAGTTTTATTAAAGCAAACTTTTGAATTATCAGCAAATCTAGTGATAAAACTTTGAGAACAAGCAAATCAAGCAGAAAAAGCAACATTCGGGTGATTAAACACAAACATTCGAATCTTTCAATTGAAATAAGTCATTGAATTGCGGTATCATTAAGTCATTGATACTTCAGTTAATTAGAAGTGATAAACAAATCAGCGATACTGTTATAAATGCTACCACTTGTGTCTGCAATGATAGAATATCTAATGGAGGTCTCAATCCGTTTACTTGATGCTTATGTTGGAGTTGATCTGGTTTTGGTTAATGCGCTGTATGTTCGCCTCAACTCAATATCTATTCTGTGTTTTCAATACAGAATTGTTGTTTGCCATAAAAATTATAACTAAAGTAAAGCTCTGTATTTCTACAGAAGTTTTGCTCTAAAAGAAAACATTAAACTATTTTAACCCAATAAATTTGGTTGAAGTGAGTCAATAAATCTTGATTGAGACTAATTTTGGATAAAATTTGGGAGAATAAAAGGCAAGTTTAAAAGAGTAAAGCTGTATATAAGCGATATATAACCAGTTACACGCATTCCTGTTGGGAGCCATATAATCGGTCCTTTCCATCAATCGATTTCTTTCAACGATTCCAACGTTCAAAATCTCAATGCCTTCGATAGTTTAGTTTTCTATCTTTTATCTTAAGGAGAACAAGACTAAGAAGCTATCAAAATACAACATCAATGATGACAGTGTAGAGAATAATGTACGACTGATATAATATCTAATTTGGAACAATGCATGTCCAAGTTTTGTTCTTCATACTAAGGAAGAGCTAATAAATTGATAGTAAAACTTGTATTTTCAGACTTATTGTTACATAAAAAGTATCTATACTTTGCCCGAAGCTTTTAGAAGAGCCTCACTTATACTTTTCTTTTACATTTATTTACTTTTAACGTCAAACAACTCTTTTTTCTAACTCTATTTTACTTAGCTTTAGCTTTCTTTATCATTTTCATACTTGTTCTTTTGCATTAAAACTTTTATTACAGTCAAAACTATCTTATGGTAACATTAAATTCAAATTAATTTAATGGACAACTAATTGGTATGAATTAAAAGTATTGATTAATGACTAAATTGAAAGGTCTAACTGTAGAGATTGTGTTGTAAGAAACAGAATAGGATTGTTTCGAAGTCCATTTTTCACAATTGGCATCACATCCGCTATAAGGAAAAGGATTTGTACTGACAAGAAAAAGTTGCAATAAGTTATATAACATATTGCAGTATATTTTACGACTACGATTGTAAGAGTAATTCATAAAAAGGAGACTAAAATTTATTATCTTATAGTGTTATCGAATTCAACGGCAAAACGCAAAATCAGTGACGATAGGGATTCCATTGTAATCTTTCGGATTTTAAGCTTGCATTATGACAATGCCATCAAATACTTGGTTGAGATTTGGGAACAATCACTTGTGTTGAGTGAGTTATACCCTAAATACCCGATCACATCATTCTAACTTCAAAGTACTCCAGATTGAGTCTCGCGCTTACAGAATATATCTTTTAGAAAGTGTTATTGAGTGCATGATCTATAGTATAAATCAGAGATCAGATACAAATTCATTCTCACCGATTAGATCTCATGGGAATAAACGGGTCGAATATCAAAATCTCCAGAAAACTAGAATTTAACCAATTATTATTGAAGTTTGTAATCAAAATTATAAGAAACACAGTTTTAATGAACTTTTTAACTTAAAATCTGAAAAAAGCATTTACTGAATATTCTATAGAATAAAAATTAGTTTTTTATTTTTAGATTTTATGTTTGCTTCAAAAACCTTTAAAATTGATTTTTTTACTATTTTTTAGCACATATTTAAATCATTAACTCATTAAATTCTAATTTTGTTGAGATTAAAAAACTTTTCATTTTGACAAATATATTAGACTCTCAACTATAATAAGCAAACATATAGTCTGACTCATGACATAAAATCAAATTCTCAAACAATTTAGTAATTATTGAATCAAAATTTGAATCAAATAATTCAAAAGTTTTTAATTTTACTTATTAATTAGTATTTTGTTTTTTATATAAAACAAAAGTAAAAACTTATTAATGCTTTATAGAGAAGCAATGTTAGAAAATGATCTTACCTTTTCATGCTATTCTCTAAAATTATTAGTATATAGCAATCTGATTATTTACTAGTATAGCTCTTTTCCATAGACAAGCAAGGTCAATTTTAAAGGCTAGCAGACCAGAGTATAAGGAGTGTCAAAACTCATCGTTTTTAAAAGGGAATATTTTGTGAAACCGATCAAATTTGTTATTTCTTTTGAATTTAATCACAAATTGTATTACAAGCAAACTCCAGATATCTTACATTGTTAGTAAGGTCTCGTTTTTGAGCTTCTAAGGCAAGGTGTACAACCACCTTCACCCCAATTTCTTTATGCTCTCTTCTCATTATTCTATAAAAAGTTGAATGTAAAGAAACTTTCATATGAATTGATGAAATTTAATTAATGTTTTCCGTGAACTCATTAGCGCTGTTTTGCATTCTATGTTTTTGACATTACTTTTAATTCTTTATTTAATTTTAAACTGAGTCTGCACTTAAAATTTGAATTTTCATCTATAATTTCAGTTTTTGTTGAAGAAAATAGGATTGAATGCTTTTACAAAATTGTTATCAACCAATATTAACATGTTATGAAAGCTCTACATTAAATCAAATAAAGAGTATTAAGGTGAATATTTTTCTTTTATAAATAAATACTATATTCTTTGATTTACTTTTGTTTTCGTGATTTTTTTAAATTTTAATCTAATTTATCGATGAATTTGAATTACTTCCTTCTACTTTCTTCGCTTTTGCTGAAACCGATCATCTTTATGTTCATAACATTGTCTTACTTGTTAGTAATCTTTTTCAAAAGCTGAACCTCACATTATTCTTCTCAGTTGAAGAAAAGTTAAGCTACTTTCGAATTATGATAGAGTTTAAATCCATTTCATAAGACCTGTCATTTTTCATTATCATGATAAATAAACTTATCATTTCATTGGTTAAAGGATTTATTCTTTGGGATTTTTCTCGATTTATACTCAACTTTATACAAGTTTAGATTTGAATCGAATCATGAAAATTGTGCGATTCTTTTAACTTCAAAACTTATAGACTTCACAACTCAAGTCTATTTTTGTGAATCAATTCAAACATTAATGCATTAATAAAAAGTTTCGTAAAAGTGATAGAGAATTATTTATTGAAATCAAACGAATTATTTTGCGATATAGACCAGTCATCGTCAACTATCAGACATTTTTCCCGTCTTCTTAGATATTGGAAATTTGAAGTGTTATTAGACTTATTCCTTCTTTGAAACTTTTAGAGAGTATTTGTGGTCCTTTCTGTTGAATGAGTTAGAATTGCTGTTAAAGACAATATTGATTTTGAACCCAATGTGCAAATATGAACCAATATATAGATCATATTATTGAGGGCCTAAAGATTATCTCCTAAAATGATTATTTACAAAATACTTATCAGAATTAATAGTTCTGCTCTACGATTACGTCTAATTTATCGCTTAAATTAAGATATCATTAATGCTATTCAATTGGAGAAAAATCTTAATGTAATGCAAGAATACTTCGGTTGCAATATTATCAGAATTGCTAAAAAAATTTAAGTGCTATTTGAGTTGAATATGTGATCAATAGTTTTTTCTGCACAAGTTTAAAACTTAAACAAAAACCCAATTGAATAATAAACTGAACTCTGTTTATAATATGATCTAAAAGAGAATGTCATTTTGACAGTTGAAAAATCTTCAACTTTTTTGAAGAATATATAAAAAAACTTATTTGTAATGGAAATAGTGTTGAAACTTATAAAAGATAGCATTGAATGTGTTGCCAAATGGAATAGTATTAAAGCCTATTTTCTATAATCAATTGAAACAAACGATTCAAACAAACATTGAATCATTCGAAAAATATTTTTATGGAAATAATAATACATATTTGAATTCTACAGACAATAATGCATCTAAACTGACGAACCATTACTTAAAGTTTAGCCTAAATTGATTGTCATTATAATCTTGAGAAATAAAACTTAAAATAATTGAGTTTTGATGTAAATAAAGATCCATATAATTTAAAAGGCATTTAAATCTATTTGATTATGATATTAATTGAAATTGACGCAAATTATAAGTAACATTAATATAATTTTTTCAAAATACAAAAGTTTTCAATTAACAATATTATCACAAAAATTAAATTCGAACTGTTTTTTATGTTATTTTAAAGTAGAATTTGTTCAAATGGAATCAAATGAATGAATAAATACTAACTGTTTATTAGAATAAATTTATGATTAATTAATTTGTTTTTGGTCTTCGTGTTTATCCTCAGAATCAGAGTCTTCGCTGTATTGAATATCCTCAAAGTCTTCGTCCATACTTTCCATATTCATATCATCAATGATTGCCTCCCAATCATCCTTTTCATCGACTTTATTCTGTTGTTTTTCTTCATTAACCATATATTTTGAAGCAATTTGTGAATAGGGCTCGACTTTCGCTTCTTTAAAAGCAGCACAACTTTCACTATCTTTATCACTGATATTATACTTAGTCTTCATTTCTTGCAATTTGTTGAGAAGAGTTTTATAATCATAAGTTCCTCGATTAGCACCAAAAGGGTCTTTCATTGGTCTTCCCGTCAGTTCAAGCTTTGATTTTACGATATCTTCGAAATGTTTATAATTATTTTTAAAAGAACTAATCATAACATCTCTTAAGATTTGAGGCATATTTCTAGCATCAGAACTGCTTTCCTCTAACATTCCAATGACAGCAACTCTAATAGTTTCGTGAGTAATGATTTCATTATAACAGTCCACTCGTTTCTGAACATCCGGACAATTACTAAGTTTTGTGGATTCAAATCCCGGCTCATTATGATATGGCTTCTCATTCATCAAGGATTGTATGGATAGAAGAACAGTGAGAAGAGTGTTGGCTGGACTCCAAGCGGGTCCCGTCCAAGTGCCTAAAATACTGAGACATACTCTTCCATTTTGATATAGATTAGGATTAAATCGAACTTTAAAACTATCTGTTGTCATAAGTTTGACAGTTGGGGCACATATTGGATAAGTGTTTGGAAACCGAACCATAAAATAGAAGAATCCATTGGCATAAGGGGTCGAATCCGGGCCATGAATCAGAGCGTGAACTACTGATATGTTATCTTCTTCTGGAACTATTTCAATGTTTTCGATTCCGCTTTTGTAGAACTCTCTGAGATCTCTCATAACTCGCATAATATATGTCTCATTTGTTTGAGTTTCTGTTCGACAAACATTCGCTTCCGATCGTATGACAGCTGGTTGAGGGCTTTCCACACTCATTACCGATATATTTAATTATCAATCTATTTATATCCAAATCTTTTATTAATTATCTGTAATTAAACCAGTTTCCAAAATATTAGACACCAATAATAATAATCATTTTCAAAATAAACAATTAAATTAATAGTTAATAAATATTTAACTAATAAACAATTATCTCTCAAGTTGTTGAAAATAAAAAAATAGTTGAATTTAAGCTAAATTCAAGTCATTATAAAGTTTTAAAAGTAATTAACTTTATTTTGAATGAATATAACTCTTATTTTATTAGTTTTATTGAATAAAATTTAAAGTTTTAGTTGAATTGAATGTTATTTGAAAACTGAATTATCAGTTATTTTTGATTAAAGTTAATGTTTAAACGATTGAATATTTCGATGTGTACAGAGGTTAATAGTGAGTTTAAGGGCGTTTTCGATCTCGAATAACTTTCGAACGGAACATTGGATTTTGACGAATAATCAATCAAAATAAAGATAAAATATTAGTCTTTTAGAATTGATTTAAACGAATAAGCAATTTAGAGGGGGCCAAATAATCAGCCGATCCTCAACGGTCATATTTGGAAACTTCTAAACCTAAGATCTGAGTTTGGCCCGATCTGTGGCCATTTATAAGTGAACAAACTAAAGTAAACGGCCCAATATGTTAAGTAATAATTAAGAATGCTAAAATCACTCTCATTGGCATTTTTGATAAGAAATGCAATATTTAATCAATCACCAAATACCCCAATTCTCTGAATGAAAAAAATAAAGTAATGCTCATTCAAAAGAGTAATATTGTATGGTATTCAGTCTCAGAAATATGTCGAAATAAATAGTAATCTAACTGATCCTATGGATAGAAATAACATCATTCAGGATGTTTCTAACGGAATGGGAATTGAAAACTGGAGTAAACATTTTCCTGTGTCCGCAAGACTTCGAATATGTGGACAAAAGGGCCCGATAGCTGCCATTTATTAATTTTAAATATTGTGATTTTTAGTTATTTTCTTTGACTAAATTCTCAATTTTATGAATTAAATTATTTTTTATTTATTAAAATCTAAAGTTACTGCAGTTTTCAATTCCCATTCCGTTACTGGATAATCGCTTGTGGATTCTATTCTGATGGTGGTTTTGTGTCTCGTATTTTAGTCTGTAAAAGTCTACTTTTAAGAACAGGTCATTTTCTGTTGTTTTCCAAATCACTGATCGGATCAAATGAATTGTATTCTAAAAGACTGATATTTTATCTACATTTTGATATAATATTTATCAAAATCGAACATTCCGTTGGAAAGTTATTCGAGATCAAAAACGTCCTTAAACTCATTATAAACCTCTGTATTTAATTATTCAATAAATAATCATTTCTTAAACGAAAGTCTTATCATTATTATTATAACTAAATATCTAATCAATTATTTAATACTTTATTTAACATAAAAAAGGCAATCAAATAATCATTTTTATAAACGTAACAAACAGTCAGACAATACAATCATTAAGTTTTTTGTCAAACAGTTTATGAAAATATGACAACAATTATATTGAACTGCATTTTAAACTCAAAACATGTCATCTTTTTATTACTTTAAAATAGTTTAAACTTTATTTTCAAAATCATTTAAATCAAATTTATTAGTATTAAATATAAATAATTTATTAATAATATTAAATTTAAATGAAAACAATATTTTTAATTAAAGCCAAAATC
>JAQFXV010000459.1:0-22238 GCA_034694065.1 Camisia spinifer
TGATACAGCGTTTAATGAATGAGTTTTCCTTTTTATTTTATCATTTTGTGAAAATTATTAATTTTCAATAATAAAATGTCTAGTATAAGGGTTTTAACTAGTTCTAAAAATGGGTTAACCATTTCAGCAATCAGAGAATTAGGGCATTTAAACAGGGTTTTGACATTTGGAATTTTGACGAAACGAAGTGACCCCGAATCTCTTGCAGTTAGATTTTTGATTCATTGAAATCGGTTTAGAATATGAGAAATTAGATATTATTTTAAATTCTATTTTGAAGTTTGCTGAAGAAAAATGAGTCTTGGAATCGAGTTTGCTGTTATTTTTTGGTTGAAATTATGTTTTGTGCAAATAATAGCGTTCGATTGGCTCAATCAACATGAGATGTTGAGCGATATGACCACCTCCGATCAGACAGGCTGTCAATCATTGCTTTACTATTATCGTAACCAATACTAAAACAGTAGTCGCAGCGTTTGTTTTATGAAAAAGGCGGACCACTTGTTTAGTACTAGTATTAGAAAACAGTCTCAATAGTATTGTAGAGCAACACAATTCTGTTAGTACTTTACATGCATACGAACAAATCGAATCAAATTTGTCACAAATTCAATTAGTGATTCGCTTTTATTAAATTAATGTTTTCCACTTTGAAAAGAGTTGTTTATTTATTACATTTCTCCGTTATTTTACGATTCCTTTTAACACAATACTATTCGACTAATTCTTAGGTCTAATCGTATTCTTAAACTTATAAAAAGTTATCTATAACTAAACCACAGACTAGACTGAGTAAAGAGTACTTCTAATGTTGTAATAATCATGACAGGGACTGGTTTAACGATAAATTTGATCATTGATTGTTGCATTGCATGCCTGGTAGCTTAGGCTTAAGTGTCATGTTGTATTGTCACGTGCACTCCACCCCATTATTGCATGATATTATTCACATATCATTCTTCGAAAGGGAGGAAACCAGTGAACTAAAACCGCTGTTGCGGTATTCACCAAAAGCTCCGTAAAGTAATGTTATGGCATATTATTCTTTGGCCGTCATATAGCTAGTGATGTGCGTACAAGAAGTTATTGTGTTGCGTTTTTACTGATGAACGCAAACTTCTGTCAAATGTAATGTATTTGATGCATCGCCGCTTTTCAAAGCATAAAATACTTTCACTACACAAGACTCCGTTCCTCTTTTATAACAATGCTCGACAAGTGGCGGCCCGAGAACCTCACTCTTCCTTCCGATAGATTAATGTCATAACTCTAATAGAATTCAGTTTATTATAAAGAAATCAAGGATTTATACTTAAATTACTCGTGAAAATTTCTAGTCTTATGAAAATAAAAGTGATATAAATTCTCAAAATTCAAATAAATTTTTAATTCTTCAGCTTTTTCTAAGAGATCTGAATACGAGTTGAATTTTTTGATTGTTTGGAAGCTATAAAAAGGTCCGCGAACTTAAACATTGAATGGAGGTTTGGTATATATAATTGACTTGATAGCATTTGATAACATTTTAGCTCACATTATTGTGCGACCAATAAACTAACTTTTTTGATTTGCTCTCAAACATTAGTAATAATATCTAGCTTTGAAATGTATTATACTTTATTAATGTTGAAGTGTTGTACGCCTACAGATATTAAGTCTAGAAATATTTCTACTAAAATGCCAATAATGTCCATGTTTTATAAAAACCTGATTGTATTTATGGCGAAGTAACTGTTGTCTGTAATATCACTTATAATACTGACGAAATATTAGTGTAACTTTATTCGAAAGCAGAACAATTCTTTTTGCTGTATCATTGCTCAGATTTTTGAAGTCTGGGAAAAGCGCGATTGTGTGCAAATGAATTAATTTGAATTGTCATATTCATGTTCAATATTATTCTTCGGAGTGCATGTGCACAATGTTCACAATTTTCTCTATATGTTATGACATGTTTGTTGCTTTCTATTGTTCTCTTTGAAGCATGCTTTATGTCTCTGTAGTTGCATTAGTTATTTAATGCTCGTGCGATGTGATTATGATATATTGATATTTCGCTTTGCTATAGTGCGTGCCATTGCATAATAAGTGCCTTTAGTATTGCCGACATGTTCATACTTTTCATATTGCTATCGTAGGTCTTGTTCCTCGTTTGCCATTTCAGTTTTTGGCCGATTGGCATTTTAATATGCATCACATATTCCTCAACTATAATGGTATTCTATGACAAAATACTAGTCAACATTCTTTTGTGTATCGCAATCACACGAAGAAAAATTATTGAATGAATATTTATTGACCCATCAATTTATTCTTGTCCTTGTTTTTTGTGCTGATGACAAAATTTGATATCCTATTAAAATGAAGTATTGTTTGATTTAGAGCTAAAATTTCACTCTCTCTTCACTTCATTTTGATGAATAAGTAATAAAGTTATACCAATAATAACACATATGAGAACTGAATTGTATTCATGGTATCAATTCATTCATATTCTCTGTTTTCTCTTCTGGCGCTTTACTCTCAAAGTTATAGAGCTTTTGGTTATTTGCATTCTCTCTGATTTGGATTTGCAATAGAGATCCACTTATGCTAATTTTGAGCAATGGTGTGGCATCACTAAAAATGTGTGATTGTGAGTCTCCTCTTCAAATGGTAATTATATGGTATTAAAGGCCACATATTTTCATAATTTCCTTTACTATTAAGCTTCTGTTGAATGATAGAGCTAGAGATTTGTTCAGTGATGCACTTAATGTGTTTTACGCTCGAATTCAAACAGTTTAGGTTTTAAGAGAGTTAAGAAATTAAATTACCTTAAAACGAGCATTCATTATTGATTGTAATATTGTTGATTGCTTTATCAGTGAGTCTTTGCTGATTTACACCTGATACCAGCATTGCATGCGCCAAAACCATGACAACATACAGGTAGTCCATACTATTAACACCCGCGCCCATATTCAGCAGCAATAAATCACAAAATAATATTGATTGTTGCGCACCTCAAACATGCACGCGCTATAGCATTGCTGGTTAACTCTATGTCTTTGCAATCAACTATTATTACTCGTGTGTTATCCGCGTTTTGGAAACTACACAGTAATGTAGACTATATGGTATGCACTAAATCTTCCTTCAGAACAGTTGCGAAGAGGTTTCGTCTGAGTGCTGTGTATGTTAGCCGTGAATGAGTATGTGTTGGGATTCCATCAGACTTACGAGTTAGCAAAGCAATGAATCAATACTTTAACAGACAATGTGTTATATCAATGTATCATTACATCGAAGGAAATAAAATTTACTGCAAAAGGTAAGATCATTTTCCGGAATCTTTTCACTCAATTCTCGTTCACCATAACAGATAATCATATTTTCTCATTCAGGAGCACTTTTCACCAGATTTGTTCAATTTCATAAAATTATACCCAATTTAGTTATCTTATTAAATATTTGATGAAAAGAGAATTTTTATTTTGTAGTCACGGAGTTTTGAATCAAATATAGACTAACTTGAAAGGGATGGAAACAAGAAATTCAATTGAAGTAGTTTGTTATGCTTTTTGCCTATACATTGCCTCTATATTTTTTCATTTCCTTTTTGTTAATAAAAAGTATTCTGAAAGTTAATGTACGACTAACTGTTGCATTGATTCAATAGTCTAAAGTCTCAATCAAAACGGCACTTAGATCTTAGTTGGCTCTTAAAATTCAGCTGTCGTGTACTTATAGCAATGGTCAACAAAATAATGGTTGCAAATGTGATCACATAAATGCCTACTATAATAAGAAATCTATTTTTCACTTCTGCTGCATTACAATCTTGCGAATCGACTCAAAATATCAATAATGACGATACGATGCTTTTGTTCAACATATTTTCTTGATTTAATTTTGGTTTTGACTGTTTTTATGCTTTAAATTGATATCTGAGCAATAAATAGTATTGTTAAGCATGTGTTGTAATGATTTGTACCGATTCATTGATAGGTTAGAAACATTTACTACTTTGAGTCGGTACGAATCATCCCATTCATGCAATCAACTTCAACACAACAAACTCTATGATTTAGCTCATCTTATAAATTATTATTAAAGTGGTTACTCTTATCAAATCAACAATATTTTTATAATATTACTTTTTAATTATAGTTTTACATTATTATAAACCTGTATAATCTTTTCAATTCTAAAAATCCAACCAAAGTAAACAAGATTTTTCATAAAATTTCTATTAAATATTAAGATTTGGTTTTATTTCTCTTTCAATATTTGCATTTCGCTAACAGTGAAAGTTTTCAACTTCTCTTAAGCTTCATTCCAAAGCTTGATTTCAATTTCGCTTTTGGCGAGCAATTGAAAAAATAAACAAAAAGATTTCATATTTATCAAACTATTTCATTACTATCAGTTGATTTTTAAATTTAAAACTAAAGAATACGAGTTTATTACTGATGAGCATTCTATTCATAACAAAATTCTATTATAAGTTCAAAAAGCAGATTAAATATAAAAGCTATTAAAGTTATATCAAATATTAGAAGTTAAACTGCCTCTTGAATGAAGAGTAAATGCTTAAAATAGACAATTATAATAATGATAAAATATTAATAAGCAAAAAGTTAATTAAGCTTTCATTATAGGCTTAATAAATTTAAGTTAAAACGCTTAATAGCAAACAAACAGGTGACTGCAATTTGATCAACAGCAGAATAATGCATATCTAATTCAAAGTTAGTCAGGCATTCCCTTCTCTATGATATACATTTTTCTAAATAATACAATGGCTTAAAACTAAAAATTATGAATGCAATTATGAATCGTTTGTTAGAAAACAAAGGTGTTAAATAATAGAACCTCTATAAAGTTTTTCTTATTGATAGTTTTATGGGTTTAAAACTAACAAAAAATTTACTCCCTTTGTGTAATAGGTCTTTAAATATTAATCTAATAATTTAAAAAATTCTTCACAGTAGTAATAGGTTATCCATAAAAACTGATAGATCCTTTTCAATATTGCCGATCAAATTCCAACCTAATTATTACCATACTTTGTCACTCAAAGGACGTAAGTACAATGTGTCATTGTCTGAACAATTCAAAAGGATCTCTTGTTTTTTACTGGGATTTCAGGATGGTGGAACATTTCAAGCACCTCTTCTCAGCTCAATTATACACAATTGGAAGGGTTCGAAACTTTGGGCAAAAGAATTAAATTCGAGCACATTGAGAATATCAAAGCATAATCTTTTCATTGCAAACATATTGAAATGGAATCCAAACATCTTTTCATAAACGATACTCACTCACGGTTTGACATTTTTTTTCATTTCTCTATTATACCTGCCGGAGCTCAATAAGAGATGAGAAGATAAGAGTTTGTATAGCTGTGGATAGAAGAGCTTTACAGATGATTTTATATTTCATCAAAATTCACATTGTTATCCAAAAGTTATGAGTAGGTAAACACAGACCCAAAACTTTGGCTCCTTATCTCGGAAGAACTTTCTGTGAAAGAAATTCCGAGTGAAATATTTATATTTGAATTGCTTCTAAAGGAAATGTTGAAAATCCATTCATCAGATCTAAATATCAAAGTTACAGATGATTTAATTGGAGATGTTTTCTCAAAATTTTCACTTGATTTAGTGATTTTTCTGAACAATGAAATTAATTTATTTTGAATGATTAGAATTTTAAAAATTCTATTTGAAGTCAATTTGAAAACAATCTTGAAAATATACTCTAAAGTGCTGACTTCTAAGCATATAAATATCGATAAATCCAAAGCTGAAATTGATTCAAAATTTAATTCAATTTTTTTGTTTGCTATAGAAACGGATTTCCCTCAGTTTCAGTTTGAGATTAGATTCCGAAAGATGAAAAATAATTCTAAACATTGGTAACTGAAAAGAAACTGACATTTTTCGCTTTTCAAGGCTTAAATATGAGTTAAAGCCCGCAACATAGTATCATGTATTTTTTTAAACAAAAGACACGTATAATTGGATGAATATTGTGCTAAAAACTCCATCGACTCCATCTCTAATATTTTAACGATGGATTTTTTGGTTACTCTAATATATTGCATATGAAGTAAGCATACTCTGCACTTATAATTCAGTTTTTTAAAAGTATAAAGTGATGCCCTTTTGCTTCACTCAGAAATAAAAGTTACCTAAAACTGGTAGTCATGCTATTTTCATACTCGAAAATACTTGGAATCTCAGCTTGAATTGAAATTGAAAGCTAACAGTTTTGATGCTTATTTCATTCACAAAAAGAGTATTCAAATTATAACAAATAAATAAGTCAAAAATAATCAATTAAATTTAAATCAAACAAATTTAATAGTTTAAAAGTTTGAAATTTATTTTAATAAAGATTAGTTATCATTTATTAATTTAATACTGATTTATGAAACTTTAAATTACTTTTTATAAAATAAAATGACTTAAAATAACATAAATTAAAAGATTAAATGACATAAACTTATGATATGACAAATGTTTTATTCGACATTAAAAACATATGTTTAGGAATTAATAAGAATTTTTACTTCTCGTATAAAATATAATTTTTGTTTTGAAACTAAAATATCCCTGAAATCGATATTTTGCAGAATTTTATACTTAAACCTGAAAAAAAGCATGAAAGTGACAGAAAGAAACATAATTTGATATATATTCAGGAGCGTAACTATACATTAAAGTACAGTAGAAGAGACGATCACATTCACAATGATTCGATAAAGCCATAGAATTATATTAACCTAAATTTGAAAAAAACGAAAATCTTTTATATCTACGACGAGATTAGGAAAACACAAGAATTTCCTATTCACGTATTTGCAAATATTTTTGGAATTCACTTTCTATAATTAATATAAATTTTAGAATAAATTAAATTCAAGTTCATTGAAAGAATGAATTTAAATATTAAAAATTTCCAAATAATCCGAATTTCTTTAAGACAAGCGCAACGATTATTTAGTTTGAGAGATACTAATAATACTCAACAATACTTGAAATGTTTACAAGAATTTCTTCCTTGTGGAAGATGTTATTGAATTGTTAACTTTATCTTCAGAAAAAAATTTAAAAACCATGAGCTATATTAAGAAATATTTTTGGTTTTAACAAAATAATAAAACTTATCAATAGATAGTTTACGAGTTCAGAATCGGCTTTAATTTTCCGACTGTATTTCACATTGATTAAAACTATTTTATTATTTTGTGATAATCTCTCTCATCCACAAAATAACTTTGTTTCGACTTAAAGCGTTTTTACGAAGATTCAATTGAAAAAATGAATTACTTTTAATACAGAGGATAGAAAAAGTATTTTTGATACCATAACAATACTGACTCAATTATAAAACTTGTGTTCGAGTTGAGATAAGACACTTTAAATCATGCTTTGAGCTATACTAAGTAAATCCAAGATTAAAAATGTATTACTTCATGATTTTGAGAAAATTGAACCAAATTAATATGAATTTACTTTCATTCTATGTTCTGAAAAACACTTTTTGAACCATATTTACCTATTCTGTGCACACATCTCTAATTTCAAATGTCTAAAAGATTAAACTAAAGTGAAGATTTTCAAAATTCAATAATTAAAAATCAGCTTTTCATAGTATACTTATATTTTCATTTCAATAGTTTCGCGATTCAATTCAGTTCTATATTTTTTTACTTCAATTCATTTGGTATAAATTAAACAGGATATAATTTTTGATAACTTTAAAAAATTTAATTTGGAGGTTAATTGATTACCTGAGAACACGAATTGAAAATATGAGCACATATTTGAAGCCATTCCTAAAGTAATCCGTTTAATTGAAGTATTTTTTTGATTGAGGCAAAGGTTCTCAAACAGTAGTACGCAAGGCTTTTATGAAAATCGATATTGTCGATTGTTTGAAAACAAAGTATTTTACTATAATTATTTAGACAATTTTGCTATGAAATGAAGCTGTTAAATAAAAATTCCTATAAACTTATGAACTTTTCTCAATTCTAAGCTTAAACACAACGGAAGCTGTTTTTCCATTAGACAAGTGGAAAGCAGTGATCTGTTTAGGAATTTATTGATGCTCGATATGAAAAAGTCTGAGAACCACTTTTTCCTTTAATCAAAAGACAGAATTAATTCAGACATACGAAATGGTGCCTATGCTATAAATAATATGACTTTTAATAATTCATGTTATACTTTATTATGATATAACCGTCCGAATACAGTTTATGATATTTCGAAGAAAAGAATTGATATGTCAGAAACTATTGTCCGATTGCATAATTTTATTATTACCTTTCAATGGATTGTATTAATGCCAAAATAATAAATAGTTTTGACAACAATAGTAGTGACAATTATTATGAAAGGAATATTATGCCAAACAATATTATTTGCAAATGTTATTACTTAACAGAGACTTATTTGTAAAAATTTATTTTAAGAAATTATTTAACCATAATTTATTTTTATAAACTTATAAATATCGGACAAACATATGTTGTCCATTTGAATCCCATCAAAAATGAAGACTAATCTTACAATAAATAATTATTGCATATAATTTACAATACAAGTTATTTTCGCGAAGTATGAGACAAAACTGATTAACATTTGGTTAGAGGAGTCTTAAATACTTTTTTTACAGTGAATTTCGTATTGAAGACATTGAGACTAAAGGTGAGTATTTGTATAATTTACCTTATAATCAGTATATCCGTACATCAGTATGTTTTGTCCTATGATGAGTATGTAAGCATTCACTAACTTTAAGTCATGACAGTGTATAAAAAAGTGTGTTTTCAAATGTTTGGTAATAAGAATATTTGTCTAGAATATTGGGAAATTCAAAAATTTTACAGCAAATTCCTTTAAAGATGTGTCGCGACCTCAAAAAGATGGTAAGCGCGGGATATCATATTCAATACATTCCAAAAAATAGTCTATTGTCTGGAAACTATTCAATTCTCAGATCTAATTCTTAATTCTTAAATTGCATTATAATGAATAAAACATCGCATTTTATCTTAATTTTGAGTAATGACAGTTCATATGATTTCTGAAAAGGATCACTTCTTTTTCATTTGATCATTACTAAAGATGTTTGATTTATTTTTGCGTCTAACCAAATATTTAATAATAATAATATTGTTTTGAAAATAATTTTCTCCATAATCAATGAATAAAATAAATTAAAATTAAATAAAAGTTAAAATGTGTTTGAGTGATGACATGAAGAATCTCATATAAAAATCCCAACTCTTAGTTTCAACATTGAATCTTAATCCATAAAAAGGGTCTTAAAGTTAAATATCAATTCCCCGTTAATGTTTGAAATTAGTTAAATATCAGGCTTCTTAAGAATTGATTTATTTGAACTTAATTTGGTTAAATTATTAATTATACCAATTATTGTCCCAAAAATCAATTTTCGAGGTTTCAACTCATAAGTGTTGCAAAAAATCAAACAAACTATAATAGGGAATCATATATTTATGAAGACTATCCTTAATTAAAGCTTCAAAATTTAATTTAATTTAATTGTAGTTCACTAAAAATATTGGAGAAATATTAAAATTATAATATTTAGCTTTTCATTAATTTCAAATGAAGAATAAAATGATCGCAAATATAGCTCGACTTCTGCATAATGTAAAATAGAGAATAAGCTTTAAAGCACAGCATAAAGAGCTTTTCGAATCAAAGCTTCATCATTTAGTCTGAAAGGGAAGGCCTATTTCACTAAAACTGAATTAAGTCATTAATCATTCTGATTGCTATAATACCGACACATTTTGTGTACACTCATTGTCTGAACGCAAACGTTTGCATTAAATGCTTTGGACGAAAATAATGAAATATATAGCATCGAAATCTAATTTGAATGTAATTTAATGATAATAATATCACAGTTATTATGTATATAAGGATTTTCCTATAAATTTTTAATAGAATCAGTAATTAATGCATATCTGTTTGTAATTAATACAATTTTTGATATTACCATGATAAATAAATTATTGAATGTAAAGTTAATTTGGAGAGCCTTTATAAACAACCGTTCATTCATTTGCTATTTCAGGAATCATTTCATATCATATGATTTGATTTTTGCTAAATTATTCTTCAATTATTGATTTTACACTTTTATCTAATTATAATAAAAATTTCATTCAATCCTGAGAGAAATAAGCAAATATCAGTTAATCTAGAATCAGTTTAATATAGAAGTTTTATACTTTCAAAATTCTTTTAAAGGATAATTTAAAACTCATCAGTAGTAAGAATTGAACCATGTTTTGAAAGATGTTCGTCTACAGAAAACTTGTCTATTTTAAAGGGCCCAAAAATCAAGAGTAAAAACAGAAATCCCAAATTCTTTGATAAAAAAGTTTAATCTGATTTAACTTTTTGCGATGTATTCATACTTTTTAGTTGAATGAAAATAATAAGCTCAAACTTTTATTATCGATAATATTTTTCACAATTGTTTTATAAATATTAGGCAAAACGTTTAAACTCTGAACTCAAAATTTTAGATTAAAATTATTGGGATTTTGAAGGCTATGTGACTTAGTTCTGATCTTATTATTTTCAACTTATATGTTCAGTATTTCTTAAACCTTTTGAAATAAAAAATTACGATCAATTGAAAGAAAACTGAGTTACCAGAAAAACCAACCACTCATACCTCAAATAGTAAAAGCACTAATAGAGAAAATTTGAATTATACTTGAGATGAATCAATTTGTTTATTCAAGTAGTATTTTTTATTTTATTTTCAAAATTTGATATTTTAACTTTATTGATAAATTATTTAGAAATTATTTTATGGCAAAATATAATAAACCCAAATTTTGGCAAAAAATCAAAGTTCTTTTCTCTTCAAATTATCAATTAATAAACATTGTTGAAATAGAATTAAAATGGTGAGACTTTGGCATTAGACCAACAAAGCTAATAAAATCTTAAAAATCATTAATTAATATATTATGAGTTGCTTTCAATTATTGAACTCTGAAATATCGGAAAGGTTTTGCAATTGGAAGAATACATAGTTGAGAATTAGTTATGTTAAAAATAGAGTCCATATGAACTAATTAACTAAAATAAATATTGCATTAAAATCAGAATAAAGCACCAGTTTTAACAATTTGCTGAGTTTTCTTTTTCAAACATAAAAACCAAATGTTCAAAACAGAAACAGAAAGTTTGAATTACTTATAATTTAATAAAATTGAATCATCTCTCCTAAAATCGTTTTAAAGTTTAATATTCGAATTTTATCTCTTTGAAAAAATATTTTTCTTTTTCATCTTACACTTTCATTCATATCTTGGATTTTATGAGATCCTTAAGTTAGGTCTCGAATCCTGATTCTAAGATTTAATCTAAACCTTTAGTTTTATGAAATTTCGACGATTTCCAAATAGAAAAGACTATAAATTCTTTTAAAGTAAATAAACTAACTTTTTGAATATTTATTGCTATTTTTGAGTTGAATTGTATTGTATAATAATATGAAAAATTTCATACTGTATATTAATATAATAGAGAACTTATAAGAAAAATGAATAAAGATCTTGAATCATATGAATGATTGTCTGTCACTGGATCTCAAGAATGAGGCTATAATATTAGGTAACTTATGAATAATCGAAGTTTGAATATTTTACTCGATATTTTACTTCAGAGCTGTCATGAATTTTAAACGTGTATATTTTGAATGAAAAGAGTTTCGTGATTAATATAATACATCTTCAATTGAACATTCAGGATATTTGAATATTCCGAAAAATCTATCTTAAAAATCCCATTCAATACGAACAGATTTAATAACTTAAAACACTAAAAGATTAGTACTCATAAGTACTGTTAAGTTATATTTTGTTTTATATAATTTACTAAAAGTATTCGCTTCTGAATCTTCAAATAGAGACTCAAATGTTATAAATAAATAAAAAGGTCAGAAGGAATGAATTGAATTAAGTCTTAAATTTATTTAAATGCCACACAAACGCATAATTTAAACTTTTAAGCTCTTGTTTACTAAAAATGCAAATATATTTATTGGCATTTTGTTTTCAATGAGAGCTTAGAATCTTAAAACCATATATAACTTAAAACATTAGACACAAGTATAAAAGTATTTAAAACTTTGATTCGATGAATAATAAGAATAAAAAAATTTATTAATCTTTAAACATAGATTTAACAATTTTAGGTAATTTAGTTTTTGCTCTATAATCATATTCATATAAACCCATATTTTCTTCACACATTTCATGATAAATAGTAGACAATCTGCCAATTTCTTCAACAGAAAGCATGGCTGGCCTTAATTCTGGATCGATATCAGCTTTAATAAATAGTTCTTCAACTAAGTCTTGTAAATAATGAGGAAAAAGAGTGGCCACACTTTTCTTAATATACTTATTTCTGTAGTGAAACAAATGTCTGTTAAATTTTTCGACTAAATTAAAGGGTAATTTAATTCTAGGCTCTATAAGTGGACTAAATTTAACAACAGAGACATCAACATTAGGCGGAGGAACAAAAGATGATCCGTTAATAGTGAACCTGCGCTCGACTCGACACAAATGCTGACACATTATTGAAAGTCTACTTCTTTGAATGGAAAGAACCGGTGCTATTATTCTTTCTGCGACTTCATATTGAAATGTTAGGGTTAGAGATACTCTTCCATAAGAAAAGGGACCGGTTTTGTTAGACATATGTCTTAACCAACGAATTATTAAAGGCGTCGAAACATTGAACGGTAAATTACCGATTATATGAATTGGTGGCGGAATATCATTCCATTCACGCTTCAGTTCTAATGGAAATAGATTTTCAAAACTATAATTCATGACATCACCGATTATTATCTTCATTTGTCCCGGAAGTGACGCGTCCGCCAACATCTCAATTAGGATTAAATTAAAGGTTTTAAGACTTATATTAGAGATAAATATTAAATGATTGAATACCTCAAGCATTGGCAGAAATCTTCTGTCTTTTTCGATGACAAACAACTGTTTGGGACCTTTTTCAAGTATTTGTCGCGTTATATTTCCGGGTCCGGGACCTACTTCTAGGACATAACTCTCTGGTTTTATACCTTTAAAACAATCATTTTTTACAATTTATTTTAATAACAATAATCAACTTATTCAACAAAACTTAGAAATAATTACTGATAATTATTTATATACTTTGTATTAATTAATGTTTTTTAATCAAAATGACTAATAAATACCTGAAGAGACGACTATTCGTTCGTTAATATGTTTTTGTAATAAAAAGTTTTGAGACAATTGTTTTCGTGCTTTAACTTTATAAATACGGAGTAAGTCTTTAGGTGTTGGTAAAGGTGGTAATCGTTTTGGAACTAATTGTATGGATGTCTCAATTGGTATCGATTTCACTAATGATTTACCGCTTTCGACAATAGCTCGACTCAAACACATTATTATTTATTAATTTGTAAACAATTTATTAGTAATAATTAGTTATATTTTATCAATAATTTGACGATAGATTTAAAAAATGCTATTTTTGTAAATAAACAGAATATCACATGTATTTGATATATAAAATACGACTCCATCTGTTTTCATATAATAATATTATTCTAATATTAATGTATTTTTTCAGCATTTTATAAATGAGGACTTTTATAAAAGTACTTTTTTAGTCAAAGTTTTAATTAACAAAATATATAATTAATTGACTTGATTTCAGTTAAAAACAGTCCTTTTTATAATTTAATCCAAAACATAAAATTTTCTCATAAAACGGAAACATATGAACACAAACTTAAAGTTATATTTTGTAGATTTTGGGAAAGTTTTCAAATTTTAAGTTTAAAAAATAGGAATGAATTAATAAATATTTGATTGAAATTAGAACTAAATCAATGATTTGACTCTTATTTGTTTCTTCTTTCATAATAATTAAATAAAACTAAATAAATGATTAAAAAGTAGTTTCAGACAAAATGAGGCAATTCTTGAAAACTTTACTTAAAAACAATAAGTTTTTTAACTATAAGTAAGTTTATTGTTCTAATAATTTTAAAATTAGTTAATCCTATAAAAATAGATTTATTTCATTTGGAGTTCAGTTATTTAATCCTAAAATTTTATTTTACTTTCATTTAATATTTATAATCAATTAGTATTCTATATTGTGTTCTATAGTGTTCTAAAAAATTAATGAAATTCCTTTAATATGAAACAAAAATAGAATTATGACCTATTCAGTCACCAAAATATTTGATTGCTTACAAATTTCGATAATTCATAACGAAAGATATAGAATTAGATTTAGTTCTGAAAAGTTTTCGTTCAAAATAATCGTATCATTGATAATAAAATGAGTTTATTTTGCATTTCATCAAATACAGAATTCATAGTTTCAGTTAACATAAAATAATCAAAAATTCTAGTTTTTATTTCAAATTTCATTTCATTTGAAATTAGACTTCAAAATAATTTGATGATTAATTGCAATAATTGTGCGTTCAATTTATATGATTACAGAGATTATGATCAAAACTTTTAAAATCTATTCCAGAATCAAGAATTCATCAATTTATTAGTGATAACTAAAGTTAAATTACTTGAGATATAAGCTATTCAATAGTTTTGTTTGATTTTCATATTCAGGCAAAAAGAAGCAGATTATTTTGTAACCATTTATTATATTATATCTGTTAATATAAGTGTTATTAGTCTTTATGGAACAAAATAGATTCAAAGTTAAGGAACGGTCAGCAAAACATAGATTAAGGCTACTTAAGGAGCGAATGAAAGACTTAAAGGAAATAAATCGCCAGAAAGAAGTCAAAAGAGGTCAAAATAATAACAAATTTCTTATTATTTTTTATAGAAGAGACAGAATGGACTCGTGATGACTCCAATTTTGAGATTTGAAATTTGTTGACCCTATTTTTGATTATTCACTGTTTTAAATGATCTAAATTATATTTTGAATAATATTTATTTAGTTGACTAGAATTCTGCTGAAAGTTTTGTGAAGATATTTTAAGGAATAAAAACCTAACCTAATCTAACATAATAAAAGGAGAAGAATTGTTCTGATGATCCAATAAATTAAATAAACTATCGACATTTGATCAAAAATACAGAATACATATACATTTTGTGATGGGTATATCATATTTCTTATGGATCTACAGGTCTAACCGTAACTCTAACTCATATTTCGAGTGCAGTTTTCAATTTTTTGTTTTCAATTACATAATATGCTTTTGGATCTTTTTGTCTTATATTCCATTGATTTTCAATTTCTAGATATAAAAGTTATATTCTATAAAAAAGGAAACCACAAAAGATAAATTAGTTTTAATTTAAGACTAAGATTCCCCGTTCAAAGTATAATGTAATTTGAGTTTTACTGTATTTTTGTATTCAAATTTTTAGATTATAATAAAAGTCAATAGAATTATGATTGGCAAATAGAATTGTTTGAATAAATCCTTTAAGGTTTCAATCGAAGAAAGAGAATGTTTCTTTAGTTTGAAAAACAAAACAGAAGAACATTTTCTTTCAATGACTGAAACCTTTGAAAATGTATTCAAACAATTGTATTTCCCAATCATAAAAAAGGCTGAAAAAGGCTTATTTATTAATCAACGACTGAGCTCAGTAACAGTAACTTATTTAATGTAATTTTCAAAAAGTAATTGAAATCTGTAACTTAATTTTCGCTGCAAATGAAGTCCTAAAATACAAATCTTGAAAATTTTGATGCAATTTTTCGGTGTAAAGCAAACATAAAATTAATATATTCAGTAAATATCTCAGAAATAATAAATTGAATTTTGAGTGAGATTAAGTCTTTCAATATATAATATTATTAATTGAAAAATTCGAAAATCTTAATGTTTACTCAATTTTTTGATATCATGGAACTAATGGTGTAAATAT
Organism: Camisia spinifer; assembly: GCA_034694065.1. NCBI lineage: Eukaryota > Metazoa > Arthropoda > Arachnida > Sarcoptiformes > Camisiidae > Camisia > Camisia spinifer. The sequence continues at coordinate 15,980 of JAQFXV010000459.1, forward strand.
TATAATCAGGTTAAAAGACTGCTTTATAGCAAAGGCATCATTGAGATTGATGCTCAAGAATTACAATGATCACGCATGTGGACATTTAAGTCTCACTGAATTGATTGTAACTATAGTAGCGAATTTAGATCAATAATATTCTGTATAGTGGGTGTTCCGAGATATATAAGCACATGTTGGAATAGTTGGAATATCCAAAGGCGAGTTTGACTGAAGCCGAGTTCAAGCAAAAGTGTGTATCGCTTTATATCTACTTCACTGAGAATCTGTATTTTGTATAAAAGTGTGTTTATATAAGTTACTACTTCCGTATTTGTCATTTGAAGTAAAGTTATATTTCTTATTCGGATTGAGTATTAAGAGTTCATCAGTCACCTAAAGGTAGGGATACTTTTTTGTCTATATTAAATACAGATATAACTATAGTTTTCTATATTATATCAAACTTAACTTATTAGAAGAATTAGTTAAGTATAAAAGAAAATAATTTTAGTGTTATTTGAACCAAATTTAGGTCAAATCCAACAATATGTGTAATAATAAATTATTGTCAAGAATTGCTTTCGCTATAGTATTGTTGGTTACAGTTATTTCACAGCGTTTACATTGTGAGGCTTATGCACTCAAATCAAATAATGTCAATAGTTTGCCACCTCTTCAATCATATCCTAAGGGAGGCTTCAAAAATGCTATTTCACAAGTAAATACCAAACTTCCAGTCGCTTTACCGCCGACTATTCTATCAGATTATTACAATTCCTTGATATCAAATTCCGATCAATACTTACGTCGTTTACCTTCCAATAATTGGCCTCAAACTGAATTCATGCCATTATCTAATGTCGCTGAAGATGAATATGAAAATGGGGATGAATATTATGACGACAATTCAGATCAGGTCAAATCAGCTCCCAGTGATATTTATTATGGTAATGATGCCTATCAGCCCGAGGGCTGGTTTAACGGACCTGTTATTTTCGATACGCCAGATTCTAATGTACAGAATGATGAAGCAAATGATGCACAGCTTAACAATTTAATGATAAGCTATCTTTTTAATCAATTTGATAAACTCAATAAACAAAGAGAATTGTCAGAAAAAAGAGTAGAATCAAAAAGTAAAACGTCAGAAACAGTAACTCAAAAATCTGTACAATCAGTTACATCCTTACCGTCTACTACATTGATAATGACAACAAACGCGACACCAAAGAAATTGACATCAAAACAATTCCGAATGTTCCAACGCGGACAAAAAGAGTTTCCCCTATTAAGGCCTGCATCTGATAATGACAACAGGAATTCTGAAAACCCTGAATGGCCGACAGAATTAGATGAAAAAAATCTTTTAGAGGTAAACAAATTTATTCCACTAATTGAATGAATATCATATGTTATTCATATTGAATGCGCTATTAAATTACTATTAGCTTAGAGTAAACAAGTTGTGCATAGCTTTCATTACAACTTTTTATAAATCAAATAATCAATATTTTTTTATTTCCTCATAAATATCTATAAAGAATGGGCTGATTTTATTTACAAAAAGATTAACTTTGTTGATGAATATTGAATAAATTACTGAAATTAACCAAACATTCACTGCTTTCGCCCTCCAGTTCATTACTTTCTGTTGTTCAAAATAAACGCTATCATCATATTTGCGTTTAATCTCACAATCAATATAATGTTCTAAACGAATATAGAATATGATACTGACAACACGTTTATCATTAGTTATGTTTCAAATTTATGCTTTAATCATGAGTCAAATAATGACTTTTCTGACACTTTAACAAATGCTAATCGAATATCGATCATGAAATGAAACTATATTTAGTTTCTAAGTCGAAAAAGTGATTTATATTGGATATTAAGTTATATTATGCTATACAACAAATTCATAATTAGAACTTAACTTAAATAGAAGTAATAAAATTTGGATGTATTGAGAAGTTTTATATTTCTAAATTAATTCTTAATGAATAAAATTTGTAAAGATTGAGCTACTATTTCATAAGAAGTACTGCACTTAAGATCTAAATTACATTTCACTTTCTTATTGGATAATATTTCGATTGAAAAAGCAAAAACAGAATCGATTTTTGAGAAACATTAAAAATAGAGAAATATACTTGAATTAAAGTTAATTTCTCAAGGATTATCTCCACAGAACCAATATATAAATTGAATGCTTAATTATGATCTCACATAAACTTAAAGATAAAAATATGATTAATAATAATGAAGTAAATAAAGTTGAGTACTTGGCCAAAGAGTCTTAAGCCCTGATAAGGCTATGAGTAGACATTTAGTTAAAAATAAGTTAACACAACAATGTTATGTGCGTCAGTATATCGACCCGAGCTCTCGGATATGTTAGCCAAAAAAGTTATGGACATAACATTGCACTGCATTAAGGTTTAGTCAAATTATCTTTTACCAGCATTGACGCAAACACTAACGTCATTCAATAGTATTCTGCAGTCTTCCAACTCATTCAGCTTCACTCCAACTACTATTACGTGAATAAAATCCTAACTTCGATTTTTATTATACTCTCACCAACGTTCGAAAAAATCAATCGACTGTTTCTTACTATAAATAGAAACTTTCTATCAATCAATAAAAAACAATCCAAATATAGACATTCAAATGAAGTTGAAATAAATTAGCAATAAATAGATTATTAATCAATTATGAATAACATCATACAAAGTGTTTTGTTAACGATAATTTAATAATTAGTGACATGAATAACTTATATAATAATTTTTATTAATAGGAGGATTCGCTGATGAGTCTCACACAAAAAGGCCAATCGAGAACTGTTCGCGATGTACGCGATGTGTTGACGGCACAACTTGACAATCTTAAAAAGGAAGGACCGAAAATGCACTAATTTTATTAAAATCAAATTTAATATCATTTTTTAATATCTCTGTTATAAATAATTGGTTCCATAATTAATAATATTCATTAAATGTAAAAATCGATTCCTATATCTTTGTGTCACTTTTTAGATCATAAAATGTTTAAGTATTACAACTCTTTAGTAAGTGATATAATATCACAAATGAGTTTAAATAACTCTAACATCTATTCCAAAGTTGAAGATCAAGATATTCGGAATGGATTTCAATTTGCGTTTAAGTTTTTTTTAATGAAATTTTGAAGACTTTTTGAAAAAAATGTAAAAAAAGATTTGACTCTAAAAGAAAATATTTGCGGCAAAATTAAGTTTATATAAAATAAGAGTTTATCGATTGAGATGGAGTTTGACTTTTATATTGTTGTTACTATAAATGCAGCGGTGAATGAATCTGAACATAAAAGGCTACACTAGAAACTAGATTTTATTCAACATTTTCTACTGCTCTTCAGGCAGAAAAATGCGCGAATTGTAACTGATGTATAAGCAAAAATTCACTCAATTTTTTGTGATAAAAGCAAGTATTTATGTTACGCTACAATTAAATAGTATCTCATATCTCACTACTTAAAAGCGTTGTCTTTCCAGTTGTATCGCATGATTTGTTCTGCTTTTGAGCAATATATTAAATGCTTGTATGAAATGATGACTTTTTATTATCCTATTTGTGATTCACTATTATTTGATATTATACTGAACAGTGTAACAAAAACATAAGGCTTCACACACAAAATAATTGTTTGCACAAATGCCAATTTTAGGCTTTATTATTTGACATTAAACACGCATTTGCCATGATATGGCTTCTATTATATTACTGTAATTCAAACAAAAACCGTATATCATTATTATAAAGTGAAATAAGTTAAAAAAAATACTATATTATTCGTTAGAAATACTTTAAAAAGTTTGCTGAGAATTTGTTACACCATTGTGTGTTCAGTTTTTTTATTTGAAACAAATTTCAATTTATTCGACTTAACATTAATGTCTATTTATCGGTATTGTATTCGTAATATTATATTAAGCCAATGTTTTCATTAATCAAAATCAAACCCTGTGTAACATTAGTACTGTACAGAAATCCAATAAAATTATTTTGTGTATTTATATTAAAGTTCAAAAAATTGCTTTTAATGCTTTCTGTGCGCATAGAATTGCTAAGAATATGTATCGCATTATAAGAATCGATCGTATTTCTCAACTTTCGACCCACTTTTTCGAGTAAGTTTATGATAATCCGGTTATTCTGTGTTCAAAATTTAGAGAAAAATATAGATAATACACATTTTTACCAGTTCTCCAATGAATAGAATTCATTTATTTAAATAAAATACTCTTTCATTATTAGATTTTCGAATATTCTGAAATGAATGGAGAGATTTAGAGTGAGATATTTCGATATTTATTATGCAGTTTTAGTTCAATTCAGAATAAGGTTTCCTTTTCACGAAATTTTTATATTAGGTTTAATTGTTTGAACGAAATCAGTAAAGTCCGAATATTGAACATTTTCTCTACTGTGTAATTAGCACATGATTTAATTGAAAATTTCTTCGTATAAGAGTTATAGAATACTTATTATTATCTAATGCTATGCAATTGGATTATTTGGGTTAACATGTTAAATATTTATAATGAATTAGACTTTAGAATGAGCTCTGACATCATATTTATCTTCGATAAGTAAAATTTAGTTTTTAATGAAAACATTATTATGATAATAAGATTCAATTCTGTTGAGTAAAGAGAATTGGAAAAAGATGAAGACTTAATGTGCAATTTATTGGAGTTCTTATTCTAATTTATTTAAAAATAGATATAGGGGTTTTTGGAAGTAGAATCAAAGAAAACTTATCGAATGTAAATGATAAGTAAGAGATAAGTTAATAAAAATATGCGAAATTAAATTTATAAAATTATTATTGAACAGATCAATACTTCAAACATGAATTTGATCAATTGTCCTAAAAATTATTATAACAACTTGAAGAAAATTTTAATTCAGAACCACTATTGCATTGAAATTATTGCACATATTAATTATATTGATTAAGAATAATTTATAGGGTTAGAGTGTATGCTCGCATAAATATTAGGAAAATAGGTGCCCCTCTCGATATTGGTAAAAATTCACCATACTTTGCAATTTTGAAGACCGATCATTAGAATATTAAAAATGGGGAAAACGAAATTGATATTTTATATCTCAAAAATACAATAAATATTCTCTTTTAAATCCTATAATCCAATAGAATATATATTATTGTAGTCATAAAATATTCTCTTTTAAATCGTATGAGTTTTGACGCCCCTATCAATTTTGAGGCTTTACGAAAGCTAACCCTTATGGGATACTGTAAATACGTTTGATCATGTCTGCAAATTATTAGACTTGGATTAAATTCTTGAATCATTTTCGTCGGTCTCTCTCTCTCTCTCTCTCTCTCTCTCTCTCTCTCTCTCTCTCTCTCTCTCTGCTCCGCTTCAATCACTTTAAAAATAGCATTAATTTAATTTTCTATAAGAATGCTCATTAATTTAATCAAAAAAGCATAATACATATGAGAATACAAAATAAATAAATAGCTAACTAGGTTTGGTTCTGCCCAATAGCAAGTAGAAGTCCGACCGAATTAAAGATTGGAGAGTTGACAGGAGTGCACAAATAAAAAAAATAATAATAAAAAACAAAAATAATTGAAAGAAAACTTTTTAAAAAAAATTCTGAAAATACACAACAAATAATAATTTTCAAGTTGATTCACCGGATAAAGAGTCAAAAATAAATGAAAAGACCATATTTCATTGAAAGGGAAGACAGCCTTTTGCAGCAATAAATTAATATTACACTAACAAATACTTTTAGAATGTCACTTTGCGATGATATTGACTTTTGCCACTCGCAATATTTTATGCATTCAAAGTTAAGATTATCTTAAAAACCTCAACTGTTTTATTCACCGGCTAAAAAGCCAACTATTCAAACCATTAAAGATGAAAGAGTTTCAAACTTGATTCTACTTTATGAACTCTCATGTTATTGAATAATAAATTCGTTTATTAATAAAAGTATGCTTTTATTGGCTTCATATTTGAGTCAAGATTTAAAGAATTATTTGAGTATAGCATAAAACAAGTTTAAGTTTATTATACTCAGAGAACTCAGAGTTTAATAAAGGAGGTGTAAGTTAACGGGTTGCATAACTTTAACATTTAATTTCTTGAAAACAAGTGAAGCAAAAAACACAATTTTTTAATATGATGTACATTCATATATATTCTTTATATAAATAAAATATTATAATTATATCTATTATAGTTTTT
>JAQFXV010000460.1:0-22223 GCA_034694065.1 Camisia spinifer
TTTAGAACTTCAAAAATCCTTCTCTTCAAAAGGCATAAATATCGCTTAACCGGTTACTGCCGCAAAGCATTTAATTACTAAAGTAATTCATTTGCTGTTTATTTAAGCTAAATTATTATAACTTTTTTTATTTCAAAAATAATTTACAATACATTAATATTTTCAGATCTTGAAAGTCAAAGTGAATCTCAGTATGAATTAGTAAAAGAGAATTTAATATTTTTGAAATTTATAAAAAATACTGTGATATAAAACACTCTCAATGATGAGGAAAAGAGAAAAGTTTTTAATCACAAGGATATACAGTATTATTTTCGATGCCATCCGTGACTATAAATTTTTAGAAAATTTGAATGATCAAATTGAATCAAGTTGAATATAACTATTTTCTCACCCTCCTCCATATCCGCCATAACCTCCTCCTCCATACCCTCCGTAACCTCCGTATCCTCCATAACCTCCATGCCCACCATATCCTCCGTGACCATGATCATGACTTACATAATGTCCGCCACCACCAGAATGTATTGGAATAGGTATCGGAATCGGAACTAATTTCAAATGTCAAAGTTATTCTGATTGACAGATTGGTTAAAAATTAGAATTCAGTACTTATTTGCTGTTGTTGGTGATGATATCCTCCGTGACCACCGCCATGACCTCCTCCTCCTCCTCCTCCGCCATGAATTATAATTATATTTCCTTTTCTATGTTTTGTACAATCGATAAGTGAGCAAAATATTGATAGACTTATAAATAATATTATTTTATACATTCTTATTATAAGTTAAGATTTATTGAAATATGTTTTCAAATACTTTTGTCAACACTTTTGTCAAATGAAATGTTGTAAGAAATAAAATGAATCTGAAGTTTATATTTGTATTTATAAACTTTTTTCATGCAATTCACGCTTTAGTAAATTTTTATTTAAGAATAAGTTATTTATTCAAGACTTTCTGTTTGCCAATTGAGGATTTTTTACCTATCAGTTTCTTAAGCAGTCAAAAAATGATATAATTTTTTTCTCACTCTCGGTGTGAAACCAAGCGATGATGTTTTCCACTTTTTCACTTAATACTATTTGCCTCAAAGAAAACTTTCAATTTTAATATGTTTTTTGATTTAGTAAACATTGTTTTCATTTTACGCAACAATTTTCGAATTAATTTAAAATTGATTTTTATTGTAGGGCTATTTTTAAGCTTGATTTTGAAATTTAATTCAAAAATCTGTATTAAATTCTAAATATATAACCAAAAGTATCGGTTTTAATTTTTTTAATCAAAAAATTGAAAATAAAAACTTCGTGAAATATATGTTTAAAAAATCAAAATTATTTGAATTGTATAAACTATTCAAAGTCTAAATTGTTAATGAAAAGAATGAGTTTTCGCACGCTATGTTCTACTTATTAGTTTTATTTATTGAACTGAAAACTTTTGAAAATCACCATAAATAGCATTAACAAATTTCAACTTATTGTTCGAATCATAATAACTAAGCAAAAAATACTGTTCGACTCTATTTGATACTGTATACAATAGTTTGAAACAAATTAACTATTTATTGAGTTCACTCTTGCGTAAAGTAACTGTACCATCCTTTGCATTATTACGCTTTATATCTTTCCTTTTATTAAAAAATTATTTATTTTTTATAAAATAAAAATACATTGACTCTCATTTAGTTTGTTCATTACTTTCTATGGAGTTTTCATTTGTTGATTAGTGGGAAAATTTTTGTTGAAACGTAAAGATCTATTCTTATTTATTTATTTTTGTTTAAAACTTTTATATCTTTTTACAGAAAAACTATTTCAAAGATAAGTATTCATAAAAATTAATTCGGATTTAAGACTCCGATCTTAAGTAATGAAAAGTTTTTATATAGTCTAATAGTCAATTGATAATTCGCGAAAACAAGTTATAAATTTTGATCATGAAATTTTTTTCTCCTTAATTTAATTAAATTTGATTGAAAATAATAAAGCTTAAGCTATATTTTCATTAAACTGATGATGATTTAATAATATCCCTCGAATGGGCCAACAAAAAATATGTTTCATATTCAATTTATTAGAGATATGCAGAACTTCATATAATATTATGGAGTACTGATAATTTTTGTGTTCATGATTCTGTTTCGGTAGCATTGCAGTTATTTACTGAACATCTGAATATAAAATACATATCAACGTTTAGGACAAAAAACTAACTAATGGAAAAATATTTTATGCATATTTTAAAGATTGAGTTAACTAACTGAGTTTACTTCTGTTAGTTAACACATTCATCAAAATTCATCTAAATTTTTTTTATCAGTAACTTTTTTGCGATAAACAATTGATATAGATTTCACTACATTGTTATAACAATATAACATAGTTGATGAAACTTAAACAAATTTTATCTTAGAAATACTGATCAAGGAGAATGATTTCACATAAAATTTTATATTTCTTAATTTAACAATAAGAGGAAGTCATAATTATTTACACATAAAATAGTTTTTGAAATAAAATTGTGCATTGATTATTATTATAAAAAATATCTAAAATACGTTTCAATAATTATATTAATTTCTAACATTGATTGACTTTAATACTTTTAGCATGCTTTAATCATTATTGTGAAGAAAATCTCAGATTTCTATCTGAATTTTTAGTATTTTCTCAATATTATTTTATTTCATCATTGGTTGTGAACATCGGTTAATTTATATGTTATATGAAAATAATTTGCAAAAATTTCATCGAAAGACTTGAATTCACTTTCTGTTGGGATTCTAATTATGTCGTTTCCACACTTTCCCCAAACATAATAACAGTCTTCCTTTGAAAGAGCAATTGAAATATTTAGCTTAGAATGAGATGCAATATCAATAAACTTGACAGGAATGTTGAGTTTTATAGGAATGTATTGATCATCTCCACTATTATTTCCCAATTGCCCAAAGCTATTGCTTCCAAAAACATAAAGATCTCCATCACTTGATAATAATAAACAGTGATTTTGACCACAACTTATTCTTCTAAAAATAACATTTTCCTTTTGATCCCCTCTCACTCTCACAATTTGAGGTGTATTTTTCTCTTCAACCCTTTCCCTTATAGGGTTGTTCACAATATCTTCATCATATTCGAAGCCCAACTGTCCACTGCAATTACGCCCCCAACTAAAGACATAACCACATTCTGAAAGCGCTATTGAGTGCTCAGAACCACATGAAATAGCTATCATTTTCATAGACTCAAACCCTTTAACTTTCACAGTTTCTGATTGGTTAATATTATTTCCGATTCCAATCTGTCCCCAACCATTCCAACCCCAAGCGAACACTTCACCACTTTCTGTCAATGCCAATGAATGACAAGAACCACAACAAATTTCAATAATATTTTTATCAGACAAAAAATCGTTAATTTCAGGTCCGTTGAAATCTGGATCTATTTTCCCGTTTGCTAATTGTCCGAATCTGTTGAAACCCCAGCAATAAATTTTTCTGTCATCAGTTCGCGCGAAAACATAATTATCACCATAACTAATATTAACGATATTTTTATCGCACAGCTCTTTTATAAGTTTTGGGGTTTCAATAGGTTTATTAGGGCTTAAACCTAATCTTCCGGAATTATTGTCTCCAAACGCATATATTTTATCGTCTTTGGTAATTATGAGCACTTCATTGGTACTGAAAATAAATATCGACTTAATATCTGGCATCAAATGATCCCCTAATGTTTTCATTATTTTATATTTGCTAATAATTGATTCCATTTTGACTTTTAATAACTGTTCATTTATTTGAGACATATGTCAAGTTTTTATCACATGGATAAGAAAATTAAATATTATATACAATTTAATTAAGCAAAGTTATTATAATATATAAAACTGGATTATATTAATGACAGGACAAACATTCGGTTCGGGTCCAATTTTATTAAATAAATTGATAAACACAGGTTTAAAAAAATAATAAAATAGTTTAATTGAATATAAGAATTGAAGTTTAATAAATGTTTAAAAGTATAAGTTTTAAATAAGTTTTGAACTTAACAGTTCAAAGGCTCGATCGAGAGAGTGAAGAGTAATACTTCACTCTAATGTTGAGACACTCAATGGTATCCACAGCCACGCCTTTCAACTCAGGGATATTGATATCCCGACAAAATATGTCACTATTCTTAAAATAGTGAATACATGCAAATAATAATATAGTATAATTAAAATTTAGTATAAAATAAATGAATATTTCAAATCATGACATTGATGCCATTTTTTCAACTATGAAAAATTTGAAGAATGCAGCATTATCTCACTTTTTAAAATAAGTCTTACTTTAAAGAAGTTATACTTGAAATTGATTTATTTATAGATAGAGTCAATAACATCTCAAGGATATCTCATAAGCTCTATGAAAAGCGCAAATATTATAACTTCATCAGAGAACACATGTGTTTGTGTTTTCTTATCTAATCTTAACTTAAGTTAAGACTAGACTTAATATCAAAGGTTGCTTAGAAATAGTTATTTCATTTCTAACTCAACAATAATGGATTTATTTATAAGATTTTATTCAAAATCTAAATAATAAGTGAATAAAAAATGAAATAATTGAAAATCTAATAATATTTTTCGAATTTCTCTTATAAATATACAACTTTTTCAATGGCCTCAAAGAAAGTAACTGTTGAATTATTTTATGATGTGATTTCTCACTACTCTTGGGTTGGATTTGAACTGCTCTGTCGTTATAGACATGAATGGAAGACAATGTCATTGAAATTGAGGCCATTCCTAGTCGGAGGGGTTATGAAAGAAAGTAAAAATAATTTTCCAATTCTGATACCAAACAAATATTTATATTCACGTAAAGATTTGGACCGAATCGGAAAATACTACAAAATTCCAATAGTTATACCGGAAAACTTTTTAGACATTGCTATGAAAAATTCATCTCTAAAACCTCAGCGGTTTATAACTGCTATCGATTTGATAACTAAAGGAGAATATACTGAAGAAATTTCAAGACAGTTCTGGAAACGTATATTTGTTAGTCATCAAGACGTGACACTTCACGATAGCTTAAGAGAGGCCGCAAAAAATGCAAACATCAATGAAACTGTTGTCGAGAAAGCAATTGTTTCTATGGAACAAAATGAGATTAAGGAAAAGTTGAGGAATAATTCAAATGAAGCTCTATCTTATGGAGCATTCGGTTCACCGACTATTGTCTTACATCTTAAAAATGGACCCGTAATGCTGTTCGGAAGTGATAGAATGGAAATTATAAGTTCAATGCTTGGTGAAAAATATTTGGGTCCACTGGAAAAGTATAGCCAAGTCTAATAAAATTCAAGTCCAACCATAAATATTTTTTGTGAAAGTTTTGCTTCTTAAATAACTTGAATTTAAAAAAAATGATATTTCCTCAATTTAGTTTTTCACTGTGTCTAGTTTTGTAAAAACCTGTCTTTCAAATTGTTTTTTGGAAAATTCCAAATTTTCACTTCTGTTCAATAGGCATAAAATTTTTTATAATATTGAAAATGACTTCATCAAAGACATAAATTTTTGATTAAATTTGAAACATCGAAATATTTGTTAATAAGATAATATGTTTTCTATGGTGAGTATATCTAAGAATAAATAGTCAGTCAAAACCATTCTATTGAACATGTAAGTTGAATCAAAATTATTGATCAATGAATTATTATTTTCTGATGTAATATCATAATACTGGTATAACCAGAAAAAATTTGCTAGTTACGCGAACAAAAATAAAGCTTGTTAAATCAAGGATTTTTTGACAATTCTAAAAGTTAAGAATTTTTGATAAACTAAAATAAAGGTCCTTTAGGATAAGAAGAAAGGAAAATAATTAGCTTCTCAGAAGGAGAAGGTTCACCCGAAAATAACATTATATTCTTTACTGCATCAATGTTATATTATAACATGATTATTTTTAATTCAATTGAAATTAATCTTGTAATTTTAGAACATTGTATTAAGTATCATATTCTCATTCAATCTCATTTATTTGTATTTTATTGTGAATTTTATCGAAATTTATGCTTAAAAGGTTTTTTACAAAGATGTCTTTTGACCTGTTTTGACACAAAAATATTAATCAACTTATTATTGACTTAAGCAGATTTTGAAGTTTGTGAGGAATAAAATATTTAACAAAATAACTTATCGATCATTTTGAATGAATGTGACATTATTAGATTGTTACTGTAATTTGAGATAATTGTTCTGAATATAATTTTCATCATAAAACATAAATTCACATTTAGTTTTTTACATAATTTGAAACAAATTAAAATCTTTTATGGAAATCATCCGAGGCTTAGGTATAAAAGATTAATTAAATTAAACATTAATTCAGTATTAATAAAATTATCATTTTATTAACCCATCATATTCTCCATAACTACCTGCAAATCCATCGTAACCCTTATATCCACCTCCGTTTCCATAATTTTGATAATGATTATAACTGACAGGTATAAGTATCGGAACTAATAAATGATATTCAATAGAAAAAATCAAACTTTTCTATAAATATATCTAAAGAAGTAATAAATTTGAATACTTATTTGTTTATATAATTGTCCATAACCTCTATGTCCATAACTGCCTCCATGACCTCCACTCATGATTATGATAATATTTCTCCCACAGTCCACACAACACAATATCCATAGTATAAATATTAATGCTTTAAATCTATGCATTTTATTTAATACTGTGTCTATAGAAAATATTTGTTCAACGCAGACATAAAGTTAGGTTTTCTTTGTATCACTGGATTAAAAATTATTTTCTTATTTACTATTAGTTTTATACAACATCTAAAGTTTGAATATTAAAATTTTTGTGGTTTTAAATTGAAATGAGACTCTATTATTATAATTCATATGATTATTGATTTTGCATTCCTATAAATAAATTGAATAAATCGGTGGGAAAGTTTTTTATGCATAATTTAATTATAGTGTAAAAACTGGTCGACACTATTCATCGAAATGATTTAAATAATTCAAAACACCAGTTATAGAAAATAAGATTGTTGATCTCACTTGAGATATAGTTGTTTGGCATAATTTGCCTTGATTTTATGATAGACAACTTTTTTTGTGATATAAATTTTCAAAATAAGACAAAACTCATTGAAACTATTGTTGAACGGCTAAATTTTTGAATTTATTTATGGATAAAAAATGTATGTTTTTCAAGAACTGATATTAATTTTAGTTTTGAAGATTATTCAGAGAAACTCAATTATTATAATGAGTATTGAGATAGTTTGTATGATTGTTGTTCGTTATGAATATACAGTGTTTATAATATTTTCATTATGGATATCGATCTCATCGTCTATATGAGAGCTGCATTTATACGAAGTTTCGCATTGATATTTTTTATTATACTTATTAAAGGCCTTAAAATTGTAACAAATATAATAGTAAATAATACACATGACCCCAAAAAAGAATTTAGTTATTGAAATAAAAATAATAATTCATGCAAAAAAAGTTTTCTTTCAAATCAAATAAAGTTCATTATGGAATAAATCAAATTCTAGAATAAATGTTTGAACCAAAAATCTATTAAATTTTTTTCTTCACTTTTCCCGATATAAATTTTCTGTTTCCAATAAAATGATCTTCTCTAAGCTTATTAATAAAATTTGTGTTGATTTAAGTGATCAGAGCAGAGAATCATAGATAACACCTTTAAATTTTAACCTACATATCTTCTTTTTTGTTAACTGATTTTGACTAAAGTTTAATTGAAATTGTGTTATATCTCTTTATTAAAATCAATTAACAGAGATTGAAGAGACAAATGGAGGGATAGTTGAATTTATCGAGCTTCGAATATAAGATCTAAAATCACACCTTTTTTAATGAAGGGAGTAATATATTTGATAGAAAAAATAATCAACTCATTCGCTGCATTTTTCCCAACACGGACTGAATTATTTTTCTTTAATTTCGATCTAAACTTTTTCATTCACTCAATCAACAAAATGTAAACGAATATATTTGATTATATTTACTTTTCATAAAATATAAACATAATCTTATAATTCCTTGAAAATATTGAAGTAATTCGCAATATTTGTTGATTTAATAGATTTTAAGAAATCTAGTTATAACTCGAACAATAACATTGAAATCTTTTCAATTCTATAAACACATTGAATATCGATTCAATTAGTTAAATGGAAAATGAATTGGGACATATTTATTTCCCCAACTAATAGAATATGTTTTTCCTTTCAATTTGGTGAGTTTTATGAAGCATGTGTTCGTACTCGAAGAAATTTTGGTGCTCGCGCTCAGAGTGTGAGCACCGTAGCATGTGGATTTGGCATAAGTTCTTTTATTCGAGCTGAATTCACAATAAATTTCTAAAGAGCCTTCTAATTATTTAATATTAAATTATAATATTGAACTTGAATTTTAAATATAAATGTAAAATTAATATCTTATGAAAAATAGCAATTTCAGCTATTGAAAATGCATTTTTTCACTTTATCCACTGAAAATTTTTGATCAAATATGCTCGAGCACGTGCATCACAAGGTGAGTTAATATCGATTAATAGTTTAGTATTCCAGAAAAACAATTTTCGCTCCACTTGGTTCTGCATATGAACTGTGAAGTTGAGCTTTAAATAGCTTAAGATACGCCTTGCAATATTTGTGAAGAAAATTACTTTCGAAAGTTAATAGGATATTTATTCTGTGCTCAGATACTCGAATATAATGATCTTTTT
Source organism: Camisia spinifer (assembly GCA_034694065.1). NCBI lineage: Eukaryota > Metazoa > Arthropoda > Arachnida > Sarcoptiformes > Camisiidae > Camisia > Camisia spinifer. The sequence continues at coordinate 8,796 of JAQFXV010000460.1, forward strand.
GAGTAAAAAGAAATTAATGGAATTAACTATCAGCAAATCAAGAAGAGAAAAAAAATTATATAGATATGAAATTTCTAAAAAAGTCATTGTCATTATGACTTGTTTGATAGGATTCTCTTTTCAAGCGAATATTCTATTACAGGAATATTTGAGTTTTGAAACGAATGTCAGCATTCAAGTTGAGAAGAAGCGATACAGCGAATTACCAGGAATTACATTCTGTATACAGTATTTTAAGGAATTACTGAATTCGGATTCATTGAATATGTCTGCACTACAATTGTTCGAGAAATCAAAAGATATTACACATAACAATGGATTCTCATGTCATATAATTCAAAAGAGTATTATTAATAAAACTTTACATCTAAATAAAAAAATTAATTGTGCTGATGTCTCACCTATACTCAAATATTCTACCGGTTCAGTTTATCATAAATGTTTTACATTATTCAGTCAAATAAAAGTTAGTTCATGGGATCGAAGAATTTACAATGCACTCAGTCTTGATTCGCAAATTTATATTATTAAGAGTGCAGACGATTTTAACAAAATTGATTTGTCAATGAATACTAATTTCATGGTCCCTTCATTCATATCCAGCGATTTTCTTGACCTGGTTTTAGGGAATAAGTATAAAATGCGATTTTATAAAACGACAATACATTCACTGAAATATCCATTCAAGACTAATTGTACTGATTATGGTATGGAAACTGAAATGAAGTCTCCGTCCAGATCAGAATGTTTACAGAAATGCTTGACTGGTAAACGATCGAAGATTTGCGGATGTTTAACGCAGGTTAAAGATGATGTTCACATATTTGATAATTTGTCACAAGATGATGAATTTTGCTGCTTCTTTAATAACCGAACGGATTCGAATGGCATCAAACCTTGTAGATCAGAATGCTTAAAATCTCTTAATCTTCATGGGATTTACGATTTCTGTGGAACCATTTGTCCTAAGAATTGTCATGAAGAAAGCTATAGTATTGCTGTCACAAGTTCTGAATTTGATAAATCGAGTTTCCATATTCTCATAGAACACAGTCATTCTTTGAATGATATTTATATAAAGCACTGCCCAAATATGAGCTTACTTGTATTTGTCGCTAATATTGGTGGTATAATAGGTCTTTGGTTAGGTATGAGTATTCTCAATCTCTCAGAATTTTTGATAAAAAAGGTGGAATCATTTTATGGATTGGCAAAACGACTGAAGTAACATAGATTTTCCTCTTGTCTTAATATCTTTTAGTACTTATTTAACAGTAAATTTTTAACTTATGTAACCTCTCACTAATTGTATTGATCTTTGAACTGGACTCATAAAACAGTTAAACCTATGCACTTATCTTTTTCATTTCTAGAATGTAATCATTCTCCGTTTGACAATAAAAAACTTTCAAGACATCACAAACATAAGTTATGACCAACTGTTTTCAAGAAGAACTCAAATTCATGTTGTTAATAATTTTGTTGATTATAAACAAAAGATACTTAACAATCATTGTCTACAATATTGCGGGAATTATTCAAACAATTTTTTTAATTTGTGTGTGCATTAAAATAAAATTCTTTGTCAATTCAATTGATATCTATATAATGATCAAAATAATTAAAGATTCAAAACATTACAATTTTTGTCATTCAACTTTTAAATATTTGGATATTTTATGCAGTCTAAAGTCTAAAAATTAGCAGCATTACTGTTTTAGATAATATAATGGTATTTATTAAGTAATTAATAATAAATTAATAATAAATTAATAATAATCTATTTTCTGTTATTTCTCTTTTTATTTATAATTAAGACTCATAAATAAAAGTTTTGAGTTAAAAATAAATAAAAAAGTTCTATTTAGATAATTATATTTGTCCAGATTTTGAGTGCAATCTAAAACCAACTCATGTTTTCTGACTTAACATAATGCAGTGTTGGATCTACCGGTGGGGCTGAGGGGGACTATAGCCCCACCAGAGATTTTCAGCAAGCAATTTTTAGCTCTTAGAAAAATAGTTTGAATTTGTAGACTATTAATGTAAAAATATTTTGACACCACCAAACGGGAAATCCTAGATCCGGTACTGACATTAGGGTATGCTATCATTGTTATACAATGACATTAACCTACGCAAAACCTTTAGCTCATCAATAAATAAAAGTGTTACTTCATAAAAGTTATCAATAAAATAACAAATATGCTTTAACTTTAACCTTGAACTTATCATTTTCTGTTCATTATCTAATATTAACTTACTTTTCAGATAAGACTAGACTTAAGATGAAAGTATTGAAATAGTGATAACATTTCGACACAACAAAAATGAATTCATTTAAGATGTGATTACTCAAAATATTCATTAAAATATAATTAAATAAGACTGAATATCATTTTGAAAAACAGATGTTTTTAATTATATGTTTCTAAACAAATTTTTATTTTTAAATGATTACTGTTAAGTAAAAAATAATCAATTGTTCAATGACCTCAAATAAAGTAACAGTTGAGCTTTTTTATGATGTGATTTCTCACTACTCTTGGGTTGGTTTTGAATTGCTCTGTCGTTATAGACACGAATGGAAGACAATGTCATTAAAATTGAAGCCAATCCTAATCGGAGGTGTTATGAAAGAGAGTAATAATAGTCCACCACTTCATATACCCAACAAATTTTCATATATGCATAAAGACTTGGACAGAATCGGCAAATACTATAAAATTCCAATAGTTATACCGCAAGACTTTTACGATATCGCGACGAAAAAGACAACTCTGAAAACTCAGCGTTTTATAACTGCTATCGATTTGATAACTAAAGGAGAAAATACTGAAGAAATTTCAAGACAGTTATGGAAACGTATATTTGTTAGTCATCAAGACGTGACACTTCACGATAGCTTAAGAGAGGCCGCAAAAAATGCAAACATCAATGAAACTGTTGTCGAGAAAGCAATTGTTTCTATGGAACAAAATGAGATTAAGGAAAAGTTGAGGAATAATTCAAATGAAGCTCTATCTTATGGAGCATTCGGTTCACCGACTATTGTCTTACATCTTAAAAATGGACCCGTAATGCTGTTCGGAAGTGATAGAATGGAAATTATAAGTTCAATGCTTGGAGAAAAATATTTGGGTCCACTGGAAAAGTATAGCCAAGTCTTATAAAATTATCACTTCTATTGTATAGATAAGTAAAGTTTGTTTCTTGACTGACTTTAGCTAAAAATGATGATTTGTTTCCAATGTCACTAGTTTTGGAACATCTGCATATCAGGCAGCAAATATATTTGGCAAATACACTGTTGATTGCATTTAATAAAGCATTTTTTGTAACATTCTGAGTAACTTTATTTTAAACATAGACTAATATATATAATCAAAAACGCTAGAAATAATGTCCCGAATAAGTTACTACAATACTTTAATTCTTATTCAATCTTAAACTTTTTTTTATATCATCACTAAAATAAACTAGTAGAAACTTTTGAGATCATAGATGTAAAGTTTTTCCTATCTATACCATTGATGTCATTCAGTTCAAAGGGATTTGAAGTTGAATGAACTATTACGATTAAAAGCTACATAATTGAGGCATGAAAATTAAATTAAGATGACTTATCGAATTTCTCTAACAGATTTTTCGTTTAGATTGAAGTAAACATGTAAAAGTTATTAATGAATCAAAAAATATAACTTAATCACTTTACCAATAGTTATGATTTATATCTATTTTAGAAAAAAAATCTGTTATTTGCACTACTTAACCTCTAATAACATCTAAAATTTATTAAATATAATGTATAAGTCAAAATTTAATAAAACAGGAATATAATTCAGAACACAATTTCTCATAATATTAATAAATTATTTTTGAATGCATGGCATTATTGTAAAAATCTAGACCATTGAAACTAATACAGATTTAAATTAATTAGTGTACTTCTTCTGAGGAAAAATATGTTCTACACATGTAATATTTTATCATTAATATTGTTTTATAACTAGTTCATACAGATTTTAAATCAAATGAAGATTCAAAAAATATTATTCAGTATAGAAAACACATATTTAGAATCATAGTAGAATTGATTTTTATCTAAAAAATGACTTCTTATATTTTTATTATTTCATTGGTCTTTATGACTTTATTCACTCTGTTTAATTGTGATGAAGCTGAAGCTGAAGATGAAGCTGAAGTTGAAGAAGATGAATTAGGTAATGTTCAAATAATAAAGCGTTCATAGATAAATTAATTTTCAAAAATTTGAAAATAATTAATCAATTTTGATGGAATTAAAATATTGATGTTCATTTCATATTGAAGATGCTAAGGTTTCTTTATTGGATAAAGGAACGAATACTATTGAAACTATCGTAAGCGTATATGCATGTGAAGAATGCAAATTTCTGAAAACTGTAACTGGTTATAATTCTTACAATGCAACGATCAAGTGTTCACAAACTGTATCTAGTCCACTCAATAGTACTTACACTTTAACACTTTGTAAGAATCAGCGGGCCACTATATATCTAAATGATTTGGACACTACTTTCACTTCAAACAAAGGTATGACAAATCTTCAAAAATATTCTCACATAATAAATTTAAATTTATTCCAATTCAAACATTTTGAGGCTATCAAACGTTTGAACAAAAAGGCCGAATCACTGAATCAGTTTGTGCTGGAGCAAGTGTTGAAATATATACTTCAAATGTACCTGATGATGATTTGGCATGTAAATTACAGTTGAAACCTCTAGCAAGCCTTCATTCTGTAGTTGCAACATTAAGAGTTATTGGTGGACCATGTGAATGTAATTGCACGGGAACAGTTACAACCACTTACAATCCACCTGTAAAAAAAAGAAATATTTTAGGAAATTTGGGGAGTTTGGAAAATTTGGAAAGTTTGGAAAGTTTGCAAGATTTGGGAAATACCATAAAGCCCGGGATTTCAAATATTATAGAGAATTCGGGAAATAACGGGAATTCAGGAAATTACGGGAATTCAGACAATTATGGGAATTCAGACAATTATGGGAATTCAGACAATTATGGAAATATAGGAAATTTAGTAAAACCAGCAATTTCAGATATTCTAGGAAATATCATAACGCCCGGGATTTCAAATATTATAGAGAATTCGGGAAATAACGGGAATTCAGGAAATTACGGAAATTACGGAAATTACGGAAATTTCGGAAATTACGGGAATTCAGATAATTATGGAAATATAGGAAATTTAGTAAAACCAGCAATTTCAGATATTCTAGGAAATATCATAAAGCCCGGGATTTCAAATATTATAGAGAATTCGGGAAATAACGGGAATTCAGGAAATTACGGAAATTACGGGAATTCAGATAATTATGGAAATATAGGAAATTTAGTAAAACCAGCAATTTCAGATATTCTAGGAAATATCATAAAGCCCGGGATTTCAAATATTATAGAGAATTTAGGAAATTCAGTAAAACCAGGAATTTTTAATATTTTAGGAAATTCACTTAAACCAGCAAATTCAGGAATTTCAGAAAGTTCAGGAAATTATGGAAATCCAGATAATTCAAAAAATAATTATAACGACTCTAATTAAATATATTTCAATTTGAATAATTCTGTTTTCCTATGAAATAAAGAATAACTTATCTGAATATTTTAAACTTGTTCTTCGTTATGAACAATTGTGAATTTACTAATTATTATTCAATTATGAACAGCTTAATTTTTTTCGTTAATTTTTCTCGTAATAAAAAGAATACTTTTATTAGAAAATATAAAATGATTAACTAATGATAAAAAGACATTCAATTGTTACATTTATATTTTTGGGGAATTTTAATTGATATTATTATTAAACATTTTTGTATCACACAATGTATCTAAATCCTTTTAATGTTTATAATTAAATAAAAATTTATCAAAAAGCAAAATATGAATTAGATTCCATTCTCAGAACAATAACAGTAGAAGTCCATATTTAAATACCAAAAGAACCTTATCTAACACTTTTTGAAATGTATTCAACTCAATTTTATACTAATAGATCTCATATTTAAATTCAGATCGAACAAGTGGAATATCAAGAAATGGCTAAAGTTTTTTAATCCTTGTCCTTATAATAAAAAAATTAGTAGACCTTTTTCATGAAATTGGGAATAATTCAAATCATAATTTAAGTTTACACATATTTTAGCCTTGAGTTTAGTAGTTAAAAATTAGTACTTGTTGTCAGAATAAAAATTAAATTTATTCATTAAACTTAATTCGCCCAACGAAGCCGTTATTAAAACAAAATTAAAAAATTGTATGAATTTTAGTTTCATTCAAAAATTTTACCATTTTTATTTGATATGAATTTGAGTTGTTAAAGCACTCTTTCTGAAAAAATCATACAAACTTTTTATCTCATCGAATAATATATCTTTAACCAGAATCACTTTCCATAGGTCAATAATATCGAAAATGATCAGAATTCAAAATGAGTACATCAAGTTTTTCCAGAACATTATCTTCAAACACGAAACTTTTTTGCAAATGAATTAAACATCTTTCATAATAATTTAATTCAACTTTTTCGGAATATTTGAAATCTGAGCTATAATTTTAAAGTATCAATAGTTTGCGTTTCATGCCTATTTAACCTGAACCAGACACTTGAATGTCGAATTTTGGGTTCCATACATTACCCAGATACTAAGCTTCAAACCCTATATGTTCGGTCAAAAACCGGACAGGTGACACGCCTAACTGTAGCAAAATATTGACCGCTTTGCTTGTAAAGAAAATGTTTAAAACACGAATGTGCTTTCTAGAGAAATAATTTGACTTTGTAAACACATTTGTATTGAAAACCCAACTAATCGGTTAATTTTTTGCTTTAACTGTTAAATATTTTGACAACTACGTATCATATCCAATTTGGATGGCACTGGTCTAAGTTCAGATAAAACAGGTTAATAAATCGATAAAATGTTTAACGTCAACATGCAGTAACCTTTGCATTATTAAAAATTAAGAAACGTATTCACATAAGATTTTGATAAGCTTAAGTCAACGAATCAGCATTTATCATATGAATGAACTGCTCATGAAACGGTATATAACAAAAATCACTGAAAGGAGAAAAACGCGCTCAAAGTTTTTCTACAGTCGAAACTTATAATTATTCAGCGGATTTAGATTTAGGGACTAATTTCATATCTAAATCCGCTGAATAATTATAAGTTTCGACTGTAGAAAAACTTTGAACGCGCTTTTCTCCGTTCAGTGATTTTTGTTATATACCGTTTCATTAGCAGTTCATTCATATCCAGATATTTATTTAGATAAAAACGTAGTCGAAAAAAATTAATACTTTATCAGTAGCTACTTATCATGTCAAATGAAAGCTAATTTTAGTTTTAGATTATTGACGGCATTTGAAAGAGTTTCATTATTGTTAATTTACTATTTTTTTATGATAAATAAGATCCTAAGTACTTCATACATAAGCAAGGGTTGGATAAGGTAGGGCTTTAGACACAAACTTTGAAGCTCGAAAGCAAAACCTTTGAAGCTCAAAAATAGACCATTCCAAAATTTTTGAAGTACACTTTTGTATACTTACAGAACTTACTTTGTAATTTATTTTGAGAACTTTGAAGTATAATTTTTGATTAGAACTTGATTTTACACGCACTTAGCTGAATTTCAGTTTGCTGTATTCAGTGAGACACCGTTTCAAAATGATACTTGCTTACTTATATTGTATCACATAGTTTTTAGATAAGCAACTAAGTCATAAGTTCTTGTTCTTATTGATCTTTTAAAGCAGAATCTTAAAAGACTGATGAAGGTGAAGAATTTTGTTTTTGCAATAAAACAAAGTAAATACTTGAATACACTTTTACTTAATCTAGTCAAATAACCTTTACACTGATTATAATCTAATTTAAGAATTAATATATAAACTCGATCGGCCAGAGAAAAATTAAGTAAAAAATATTATTACAAAAAATTGCATGCAAACACCTAATTCGATCGATGAAAAGTGAGTAATTTCATAGTGTCAAAAATATGAAGCTTAATAATTTTCTCTCCCAAGGTCTGCAGGCCTTGATTATTTTGTTATGCTTATTAATTTCTTCATTGCAACTTTCGACTGCTAGTACAGTTGGAGAATTGAAGAGGTCAAAGAGATGGTGTCCTGGATTTGATTACTATGTATTCAAGCAACACTCTTCAAGAGATTATTTAGGACCCGCTGAAAGAGTGTCGAATGATATAGATTGCCTGGAAACTAGTGGAAATAACAACTGCCAAGATACCATCAGCTATACCATCTCAAAATTTACTTCATGGAAATTTAGCGGAGGAATATCAATAAATTTAGATAAAATTTTGAAAGCCGTAAAAGCTACATTGGATTATACAATTACTGATAAAGTAACAACATCAAGTACTTATAGCTACAATATTAAACCAGGTTCTTCTGGTTACGTAACGTTTAGGCCATACTATCGGGAAAGAAAAGGAGTGGTCAAGAAATACAAAAAGTATGCAAAATGCTTTTTCTTCTATTGTCGTGATATATCAAATTACATTGGTGAACAGGAGGGAATTTTCATTGAACCACTAACAAACAATGATGGACGTATACTTGGGATCGTCAGTTTCAAGGTCACTAAAGAGGCAATTCAGTTGGAGTAGGTAATAATGGAAACTGTAGAGTGAATGAAAAAAGATTTGATTTTCGGTGTCTAACGTATTGTGCTCAATTTTATTTTCCATCATCTATTTGCTAAATCCACTCTTCATACTATAGTTTTATTGAGTAACTCATTCAGAAGGAATATTTGAAATGTCTGTGATATTAAAGAAAAATAAAAAAAATCTTTTTTGAATAACTGAGTCTTTGCTGGAGATTCCATACACTCGGAAAACTTATCATTAAATCAATGTCAGATAAACTTATCTGATTTATTTCACTACAATGAGTCTTATTCTAAGAAATGAAAAATATTTTGAAATTAGTTTAAAAATAAACACAAAAAGTAATTTGATTTTAAAAAATACACAAATAAATGCATAGAACTTCCGGTTTTAAACATAATCGATTTTTTGAAATCATAGATACAAATGTTTTGCGATTCCTTTAACTTCCCAACAAGTGCTTTGTTTAATAAGTGAGCCATCACTTAACCTTCCATCACCTTTATTGAGCTCTATTTGCACTAATTTTAATAAATCTTCGAAATGATGAGTTTTATGATACTTGGTTACAATAGATTTAAAAGCCGAACCATAGAATGTTCCATAAATAGGTGATCGTAAAGTGTCTTCACCTAAAGGATAAATTAAATGAAACAAATGAAAAAATTCATAATGACTAATAGTGGACACGCTCAAGGCTAAGGCTGGGTGAAATTTTTGTAATAGAGACTGACACTTCCGCTCGCTAAAATTTTTACGCTTGAACGTGCGCTCGGGCTCAAGGAGTGAGCGTGGGTGAGCGCCTCAATAGATGATTGGTTGAAAGTTATTCATATACTGTAATGTCCCCTAATTTTAAACTTGATAAGGAAAATTTTTAAAACTCTGAAATGAATTTGAAAATTATATTAATCTAATTATTCGGTTTATTTATACACGTTGTGAGTTTAGCATTTTTGGACCTTTTAATGCAGCCCAAGCTATTCTTCCACTCAGACGTGTGTGTATTTGAACTCATGGTTATGTTCATCTTCGAACTGAAATGTTTAGTTCGGAAAACAGGAGTATATTTAATATATAAACATGTGGGTAGCCTGGGTTTGAACCCACCACTACTGTGACTGAAGGCAGCGACGCGACATATCGAGACACTACTCCTACGACCATTATACCCAAATACTCCTTATTATACCCAATAAGACACCAAATAAAGATTTAAGTTTTGAAATTCTATTCATGAAAATTAAGATGTTGTATTGGATTTTTGCAGTTAATTCTGACACTCGCGCTCGTAGTTCATGAGCATGAAATGGTGCCCCAGCGTGTCCTTTATTAATTATAAATATTTTAAGAACCATTAATTGTTGAGTAACACATTATTATGTCTCCAAATGTTGGAATCAGCTTTTCCTGTCCATCAAATATTGTTTTATCGCTAGATGTGTTTTCTGTATTACTGTGTCCAGAATTTTCTCCCATATTATATTCTTCAGAAATTTCCTCTTCTACCAATAAAAGATCATTATAGGTTTGACCTTACAATGAAAATAGAGATTTATTAAAATTAATAAGGTGAAATATTTCATTCAATTTAACATTGCTTGCTCTTACATTCATAAATAGGACTGAATATCAGAATTTTTGGTATTCCTATTAGTTTTTTGCACTCTTTATTGCAAACTTTTTCCACAACTCTTGACGTTAATAGAGGTCCATCTGAACACTCTATTAAATTTTCAGTTCCATGAGATAGGAATATCATTGTAAATACAGAACAGGGCTTCATTTTGTTTTCATCTATAATTGATTCGATTTCGTTCTTCTGGAGTGCAGAACCATTTTCAGACGTTTTGAAAATCATTGTCTCAAATCCTAAATCCTCAAACGTTTCTTTATATAAATGGCTTTCTAAATGTGATCCAAAGTCATCCAGAATAGTGTCGTCATCAAAATCATACAAATCAAATATTAGGCAAATGCCTTTACGACTTTCAATCATATTATATTTATCTTGATTAGTAGTCGCTAAGTTGGCATCACGAAATTGTGTTAGGTAAATCTTTTTGGAAATGTTGTTCGCGAACCACGAAATGCTCTGTTTGAAAGTTAGTACTTCATCATTAACTTTAACTTTAAGATCTAATTTTCCCACTTCTTTTTGAACCAATTTCAATATATACTCAAAATCGAAGTTTTTTGCACACAATTCAATTTGTTTTGATAATATAGAGCCAAACAGAGTTCCAATCACTCGACTACGAATTGATGTAAAACCTGAATAATTTATATAATTATTTTTTATGTGAAATAAAGTTCAAAATGGAATTATCAATTCATAAGTTTTCTGATGCGCGACATCCAGTTATCACTAAAAATTCAGAGAAATGAGCAAAGTTTTGAGTTTTAGTGAAAAAAATGAATTTTTTCAATAGATTTTCACGATTTTTAATTTTAAATCAAAGGAGTTAATAAGCATTAAAATTTTTGTGACTTATTATTAACGATTTGAAATGAAAAAAGCCTTAACACAAGGTTAAGATTAAATGAATTATGGCTTGCAAGTAGAACTTTTGTCTGATTATTTTAACTTTAAAAGGCTTTAGAAATGTATTTAATGTAGAGATAAATGAAAAGACCAGAACTGAGTCACATACTCTGCAGCCTTCATATATCTGAAACATTGTCATCAAATAGTTGAGGGGTTTGAAATTAAACTTTTTATCAGGCTTTTAAACTGTTTTCATGTTTATAATTATTAAGACATTTATTCTTTTGTCAAACTGAATGAAAATAAATTAACGAATTAATGAAAGTAATAGTTGAATAAAGTAAAAAATTTAAACTATGAGTTCAAACATTAAGAGAAAATAATTAAAATTTTTGGAGGCTATGAGAATAAATTTCACATCTTTTTCCATTGACTTCTATATTCATTACTTTTGGTCCTTTTAGAAATGAAGCCTTCAAACAAAAGTAATGCTTGCAGACCATAATTCAAATAAGTTAACTATCTTCTAAAATATAAGACCGTTAACTTGTTTTAAATAGAATCTATATTATTCTATGTGTTTTTTTTGTTAAGCATTTTTACCGTTGATTTTATGTTTTGTTATAAACAACTTAAAGCCCTGAAGAAGTTCTTAACATTGACCAAAAATCTTTGGCTAAAAAGAACTAAAATAAAGTCATTTTTCATAATTAAAAGAGTTGAAACTTATTTTTAATAGAATCAAAATTTTAGAAAATATTCACACCTGCTATTCTTGCTTGATATTCATTAAAGAAGTTTAAGTGTAAATTTGACGGAACATCCTGTAAAGGGATTTGTTTAAATAATTTTCATCATAAAGTTTTGATAATAACTTGAAACATTTTTAAAATTTAAATCGCCATAAGCAGAATTGAAGCTAGTGTTTGAAAATTCCCTTAAAATTTTTTATCTATACAAAATAAATCAGAATTCTTTATTGTCATCAAACATATTAGATTCTTTTGATTCAAAAATATTTTAATCTTCAAAATTAAAGCCAAAATTATTAGATTTATCAGAATTATCATCTATCAGTATGTTTCTAGATTAAATTGAGAGTAATTTTTGAATTTGTCTTGGAAAAATAATGGAGAATATTTATGAATGAATAATTGAATTTTTTGAATATTTTAATGGTAAATGAATATTTTAATAAATTTACTGTTTAATTTCTTATAAATTTATTTACTTGCAACGCTACTTGAAGCTGATAATAAACTAAATTTCCCGATACTGACTATCTCACGGGAATCAGTATTTCCACATTTTAAATCTAAATCAGCTTCTTTAGCAATAATAATTAGTTATTATTGATCAATACGATTTTAATTTTTTTGACTTAATAATTATTTTTAATTTAATGCAGTTTTCGAGTTTATTGGACAAACTTCATGCAAATATTTAATGAAAAAAATCTAGTATATTAGTTAATAAATGTAAGTATTTACCATAAATAGTTGAGTAACAAACGAAAAAATTTTGATGAGCAATATTTTCATTAAAATCGAAAACGTCACTACTCGAGTGAGTGCCATCAAGATCAACGAAAGGTTTGTATAAGACTCCTCTATCAGACTTACCTAAAACAGATAAAATAAGAACACGAATTAGATCATTCATCATTTTTTAGGTTCAATTAAAATTTCGAAATTGAAATTCTCCATAGTTAATTTTTTTATTACCTCCACGACATGCGCTTATGATGAAAAGTTTGAGATTATTCTTCAAAAGCGGACATTTTTCGTCAGAGAAAAAATCCATTATTTCTCTCATATGGATGTATGCATTGTTCCCATCTCTATCAATTCCTCTAATTAATGATTCCTTTCCATGAGATAAAAATATTGCCACAAACGGGTCAGGTTTCAAAATATTGTCATTGATACTTTTTCTTATTTTATTAATTTCTGCAATCATTCCCTTTTTAGTCTGATTATATTTCAGGACTACTTCATAGCCTAACACGCTTTCAAATACTATTTTGAAGCTTTGTGAATCGTTGAGAGACCCATCTCTGTTCATAGTATTGTCTTCGAATGCATAATTATCAAAAATAATACAGTATCCTTTCGTTACAGAATATGATTCAATATCCATTTTACTGTGTTCTGTAAAGTTATCAATAACATGAGAAACTATTGAGTTACTTTATTGAATATTATTATTTAGCAATGTACAACAGTGGTCAATATAAA
>JAQFXV010000461.1:0-22195 GCA_034694065.1 Camisia spinifer
AGTAGAGATATGTAAAAGTTGAATAACGCCTCCATATTGGATAATACCCGTGTATGATCTTATGTGATTCATCCACAAATATATATACTGTGATTATTACTTACAAATCTCATCTAACTTATGATACTTTTTTCACTTTATACAACATAAAGATAATAGCCTAGAATTTTTTGAATTTGTTGAAATTTGATTTCAAAATATTAGTTGACTATAAAATTTAGATGAAATGCACTTGAAATAGAAAAAGGTTCGTTATATAACGTCCCACTAATGGTTTTTTGTGAAAATGATTCAAAATGATGTGTATCCCATGAGTTAGACTTTTTTGGCAAATCAAGTCAAGGTTAATGTGTCACTTATGGTTAGCGCTCACTCAAAGCTAAATATATTCTGAAATCTAATACACAATAAATATAATAAATCTACTGAAGAGCATCTTCAGCATTACATATTAGTAATTCTGCAGTACTTTTTGCTATTAAGCAGTAAAGTGCTCTTTTGGATTGCTTTTTCTGTTTTAATGGTTGAGTAAAAATGAGCCAAAAACAAATCACTAAATTATGATAATATTGTTTACAACTCCGATTCAGAAAATTTATGATTCTTTTCATAACAAATACTTAATTTGTTGCGAATAATTAATCCTGAATTGTATTTCACCCCTAAAAAATTCCTTTATTCTGAAGTGTAATCCCTGTATAAACTAAAGTTATACCAAAAAGAAATTTGAATTTATCATCAAAAGAACTCATTCCTTTAGCATTCATTAATAATACATTCACTACTACTAATTGAATCAAAATTCGATTAAAACGCAAAGAGCTTGAGATAACAGCTTTGCAATAAATTACAGGTAGTTTATATCAAAGTTCCAGTAATTTACTATTTTTTCTTTTCGCTAACTTTTTCAATTAGGTTATTAAGTTGGAGTTTTATTCTCTGCCAAAATTCAACACTAATTTTAGAAAATTTTAGAAAATTTTAGGTTTATTTGACTTCCAATCATTTGATTGAATTTATTAAATCATCTTATTTTTCAAATCCAAAATAATCTTAAAATAAAAGGAAAAACATTAAAACCAAATAAACCAATGATCCAAATGATTATTTTTTGAGCTCAGCTTTTCATTTTTTTTTAAATTTAATTCAAAACTCTTAATTTGAAGAAAGTTATTGAATATAATTGAATTAAAGTTGACTTTATTTTCATTGAAATTTTTGACACTAAATTGTGAAGACATTTGTCCATTCAAATTAAACTTGTGATACGAATTGTCAACAATTCCATGAATGATACTTTAGTCAAATATTAATATGAATGTGATTAATTTTTTGATTTGAATCACTGTATTTATTAAATCTTGATATTAAATACTTTTGATGGAAGTGATTAATAGGAATTTAATAAATCATTAAACTGCTTTTTAGCCCTTCAGGAATTTATTTGATGATATGTATAAAAGAGGTGAAAACCCGCGCATAAGATGGGTTAAGCTCTGTTTAGACTTTATTCTACACAAGTTTTTATGTGATTTTAGCTATTGATTAACTGATAAACAAAAAACTTATTAATAAACTCAAGTTCATCAAACGTGTATTCAGTGCTAATGTCTCTTAAATTTTTTCTTTGAACTTAATCTCAATTTCAGCCATTTAATCCATTGGGTTTTCTTCATTTTCATGGGTTATTTGATAAAGAAAAACACCCAAAATTTGTATAGAAAGTATTTTCCCAAATTCTAATAGATGTAACTTTTATAATATGCTTCAACACAAATGAATCAAACGATTCACTTTATTATGTGTTTGTGCGTTAACTAGAATTTTATTTGCAGACAAACATGAGAGAAAAAATCATCAAAAGCTCAAACTTTACACATTGAAAATGTTTTGTATGATTTTAACAAAGTTACAAATCATAAAGGATAATATAAAATACTAATCAGCAATTCGATTTTTACTATATTGAGATACAACTCAGCCATAGTATTCTTCAAAAATACTCTGTTGTGTCGAATGTGCTGATGAAAGACAGCTAATTCATTAATGAATATTTGAGAACTTTTTTCATTCGTTGTGACGAAAGCACTGTTTTAATGCTCTAAAAATGACAATAGCAGAACTCATGAAAAGCAATGGTCCAATTTCGGTGTTCAAAGTTTTCAAAATCGGTCGGGAATTGGAAGAGAAACCCTTACGCTCAATAAAATGAATTTAAAAAATTGACAAGTCATTTTCCAAATCATAAATCACATTTTAATTTAAGTGGAAATTTTTAACTTTCAAGTGAAAGTTAAAAATTTAAAAATAAATTTTCAGAATACTTCTTTCTAAACAATAAGTTATACATTTTTTCTATCGGATAAACTGTTAAGTAAAAAAACTACTGCTGAAACTGAAATTAAACATATTTGTAAAATAAAAACTATAAATATATTAAACTTCATCTTTCTTTTAAAATTTCTCCGAATATTTGATTTTACACCTGAATAGATGCATAATTAGGGAAAATCAGTAAAATCGAGATTTTAGGCAATAAAACTTAAACTCAGGATTTTCAATAGTCTGAAAATTATGATTCTACCCAAAGTTGTCTCAGATTAAATGGTTGAAAAGCTGCAGATAATGTCAATATAGTTGAGTGTTTCTGATTGAATGTTATTCACACGTTTCGTGATGAATTGAAAATGAAGTTTTTAGGAATAAATAAATGAATGAAATAATATGTTGGACTAACATAATAAAATATTCTAAATACAAAAAAGCTTAAAGGCGTAAGTTTTTCAATGAATAATTATTAATAATATGTAGAAAGAAAGTGGTTTACAAAGAAGGATAAGTGATATGACTATTATACAACATATTGATATGTCAAGCGTGTAATAAATTGGTAATAGGTAATTCTAATAGTGTATGCTTTGTATTCGTGCAACTTTCGAATAAATCAGAAACAAATGATTGCAATGCCCTTCAAATCTCGTTTAGCACGAGTGCCAAAGTCTGTCATAATTTAAGTGAATACTAGGAATGCAATCTTTAAATTTATTGTATATGTGGTGTTTTGCACTCAAATAAGTTAAATTTGACTTAACTAAAGGGTAAGATTTCTTTTGAAAGGTTTATCAGCCAACTAAGCATTTTCTTTAATAAATTTATTGCTATTACTAAGCTTTTACTATGACTGTTACGGCATTTCATTCCCCTCTCAGAACTTTCAACTTTAACTCGAAAGATGAAGTAATTTGATTTTGAAATCAATTTGACCAAAAATATTGCAAAATTAGAGATAAACACGTTTTATCAATTATTAAGTGAAAAGAGGAGACATTTATTATAATTTAGAAAATCAATTAAACTTAAATAAAAGTCATAAAAATTAGCTATTCTTCTCTATTTGTATTCATATAAATTTGAATATATGTTAACAAACATTGATATAAATAAGTTTACATCTTCTTGATTGGAGCTATTTTGAAAATCTCCCACTCTATCAAATATTCAATATATCGACACAAGTATTAAGTAATACAAACATATTATTATAACTTATTTTTCTCCTTAAACACTAATTGGAAATAGACATTACACGCCTCTGGAACGTGCTTTGGGTTTATCAAACTTAAAATAAACTGAAAAAATCTAACTTTAAATTTTCTATTTGATGGCTTGTTTGAATGCCGTTCGCGTGTAATTATTACTACAATTTTATGTCTAAAATCTGTTGAATAGAATTGTAAATAAACTTTTATGATTGCAAAGCTTGTGCCAAATCCACATCTATTCACTATAACTGTATTATTTATGACCAAACATGAGGAAGCTTTCATTCAAATTATTAAACTATAACTTATGTTATTTAAAGACTACAACGATTTGATGGTTAACATTAATTAATCAATTTATTGATCATAACAGGATTAGTGATTAATCGGATCTACGAAAATATATATTTTTTCAGAGAAATTTCGAATACTTGAACTTTAAATTTAATTATAAGTTTAT
The DNA here is from genome assembly GCA_034694065.1 of Camisia spinifer. Classification (NCBI taxonomy): domain Eukaryota; kingdom Metazoa; phylum Arthropoda; class Arachnida; order Sarcoptiformes; family Camisiidae; genus Camisia; species Camisia spinifer. The sequence goes on from JAQFXV010000461.1 coordinate 4,003, forward strand.
TATAAAGTAATTGAGCAAAAATTGATGGCCAATATCTAAGCTCATAAATTGAAGCATAAACTAACTGTAGTTTTCAATCTGATATTATTCTAATAATTTTCTTCTTAACTATTGATGCCATTTGGAGTAACTTTTGAAACAGTTGATGAATATTTAAACTTTTACAAAACCATTTTATGAGAGAATAGTAAGAAAGCTCATTCCTATGACCCTCAGCTTCAAGTCTTTTCATTTGAAAGGGTTCGAGTTATTTCCAGCGGAATCGAACACTACCCGGATTTCAAGGAAAGTTTTGTAACAATGAATACTGCAAAAAACTATCATTTAAGCTGAGCTGTATCCCTGAGATTGGAATATAAGATTCTTTTTTCGTTCAAAAATCTTTTTGGAGACATTGAAATCGACTGACATTCAATTGCAATCATAATAGAAAATCTACTTATATTCTAATTAGGATTTTCAGAAAGTATTAACTAAATTGTCCCAAATTGAAGAGAAAACCAAAATTATCTTTGGTTTAGAGAATCGAAAAGTTATAGAATAATTAAATATAAACTAATTGACAAGAATAAGCGTTACTTTATTATTATCGTTATAATTATTATAATTATAGAAAGGTATTCAATGAACCAAATAAAGAAAATGAAATACCTTTTATAGACAGTTTCATAACTCAATATCCTGTTTTCAGCTATTTATAATTAATGATAACTTCTATTTCCCTTCAATTGTTTGGTTTCGCTTAGTGAGGGTGTACTCAAGTGAATCAATTTAGGTTTTGTTGAGTCCTGTTTTCATTCTCATTAAGTTATAGGAAAACTAAAAATAATGAAAACGAGTTCAAAATGACATCCTCTCTATGTGTTTCTCTTAATAAAGAATTATTTTTTGGAACCAAAATTTAACGAACAATTTTGAACAAATATCGACAGAATATAAAATAATTTTGAAATTTTTTTGAAACACTTTCTTTTCAATAATTTTTCTTTTCTTGAAAGATAATAAAGCTTGAAGTCTAGCTTGAAGTCTAGCTTGAAATATGTCATATATGTCTGCATTACAAACCGATTCATTGAAATTGCATAGATTCAAAGATTTGATTTTTTGTTAGTTTTAAACTGTCTGAAACTTTTAAAAGAACAATTTTTGAAATGAAGAATATGATCACATTCCTCTAGAGTTACTTTTTAAATTTTTGGTTTCACACAAACACTTTCATTGCATTCAAATAATTACTGAATCCTTAATAATGTTTTGTCTGCAATTATCAAAGCTCGGATTATAAGCATTGGAAATTTGCCAAAATGTGCTTTAAAAGGATGAATAATCTGAGTAATAAACATGAAAATAAGTTTTTTTAAATGATTTTTCTCCTGATTTCAGTCAATAATTCCTAAAGAAGCACAGATTATCACAATCTCTTAAATAATGGCTCTCATCAGCCAATTAATACAAAATGTGTTTCAAGTTAGGTGTTTGTGATTTTTAATCATGAAATCCAGAGAATAGTTCTGTAGAATCTTTTTCGAGAACCTAAAAGTTGATTCGATTATTTTTTGAGCACTTTTTACAAAATATTTAAAAATAATCTTTGGTCATGCTTATTTAGCATTATTATTATTACACCTGATTATTATTTCCATTTGAGATTTCATTGAAGTTTCAACCAATTTCGCCATTCCATTATTGAACAGATTTATGAACAAAACACACATTTGGATTCAATAAAATAAATATTAAACTATTTAACCAACAAATAGTTGTACAGTATTTTGACTCTTTCAACAAAATTACTCAACATTATTGACTCTCTTGTGTAAAGTGTGGGCTTTGCTCTAAACATATTTCCGCATATAAAAAATTTCCACTAAATTTGTTCACCAATTTTTCTTAAAGTTGCATACGTTGTATCTGTTTATGCAAAATAAAAAATAGTTCTGTTGAAGAACTGTACCATAAAACGGAAAATTGATCTTAACTTATTAATCATTCAGTTCTATTAATAATTTAAAATTCTATTTCAACTTCAATTAAAGAAATAAATTTATTTATTTATTTTTCAATTACAAAATTAAAGTGGAATATTATCATCGATTCTGGGATTACTTTACCAGCACTGGAGAGCAATTGCACAAAACTTTGTGATGAAAAGAAAATTTTAATTCGAAAGGTCCACAAATTTGCCTTAAACTTCGGGAAAATTTTATTTGTGAAAAGTAAGAAATAATATAATTTTTTAATGCATGACAAAAATTGCAATAATAATATTTAATATATTTTTATCAATTTTTTTTTGTTTAACCTTCTTTTCATTGATTTATAATTATTATTTAATTTATATTGAAATTAAGCCGTTTTCAGCAACTTTCTCTCTATATAACTTTGATATTAAATACTGATTAAAAAACTTATATAAATTGATTATTTGCAAAAAGCATTGAATTTGTGAGTAAAATGATATATTAGTGGCATTCAAAAGTTAATATTTTTGATAAATTGAATGAAATTCGATCGTAATATGCATGAAAACTGATTTAATAATGATAAAAAAATGTAATTAATTAAACTTTAAAAATGTGGTTCTTCATCGCCTTCAGTAAAAATAATTAAGAAAGTCAATGGCCTACTTTGAAGTTGGGTGAAAAAGATAAAAAATTTGAAAACGCAATCATAAGATCCCTTTTACTTGACTTGAAAGTCGAACCAAACACAAATAAATGTGACTTTTAAAAGGGGGAAAGAAAGTATTTTGCAACAAACCTTGACACGTAATTTTAAGCAATTTAAACTATGGCTAATATATACTGATTGATGCAATAATCCTATGTTTACATTTGTTCTTATAAGTTGCTTAAAATGTTTTTATTTAGTTTGGGACAAGGCTATAGTTACAGAAAACATTATTTCTCTATCTGTCAAAACACTAATAAAGTACTCAAATTATTGAAGCATAAAATCAACTTCATTAAAAATAATAAGTTAATTGGGTTTTTAATAATTTGTTGGCAGAAACTACTCTATATGCAAACATGGTTTCCGTATTTTAGATTTGATTTTATGCCTAAAAATTATTTTTAGAATGTAATCATCTTCGAATACATACTCTCTCAATAAACTTCGGAATAAACTCTCATATAGTCTTCCAATGGAAACGAGTTATCTATGATGATAAGGAATATACAGATAACTTGTTTTGAAAATGAGAGTATGTGATCAAGTTTTTTCTATTGGGAAATCATATTGAAAACCTAATCAGACAATCAAATCAATAATTAATTCTCTAAACTGGAAAAGACTGGTTTTGTTATAAAACATTACAATTAACATTTAAATTCAAAATTCTAGAAAGAGCTTTCAAAATTATTAAAACTCTTTCAAAATTAATCGCATCAGACAGTTATGCATTACATTCCAAATTAAAAAGATGACGAGTTATATCACTCGAAAGTAATGTTGCGAAAAAATAGTAATGAAATAAAACATTGTCCTTGACATAGACCAGAGGCAGACGAAAATCGATTTTGTTTCTGCGACAGTAAGTTAGTTTATATTTATAAGGGATGAGAAATGACATACCTTTTCATTAAATGAATGCATAAGTTATATTCAATCGATTGTTAATGAAACAGCAGATGCGAGTCATCGATTTTTAGAAATATAAAATTATGAAAAATAATTGTGAAAGTAAATACATATTAAACACGCTAATTTCAAATTTAAATACGGTATGACCCTGTTTGAGACAACTCCTTTTGTTACATCAATACATTCATACAAAGCTCATATCAGCTCATATTAACCTCTATGAAATTGTGTTAAACAATTTCAAGTTTTCCTAAAGTTGATCTCAGAGCAGAAGAGTTAGTTTACAGTGTTTATAGTCCGCTATATACTCAGCGGAAATGCAATACAAGCTGAAAGTTAGTTCAGATTAATTCAATTGTTTATGTCCAGTATATTTTCAAATTTATTTGGAATCATAACTTTATATGGATTTGTTTATAATATAAACTGAATTTTATTTTACAGATAATTGAATCCCGACGACTGAATATTAGCTTTAATAAAGGTTAAGTCATCATAGAAGTGAGTATTAAAAATCAAATGGCTTCTGGCTATTGAAATATTATACCAGAAGACTGAAACCAAGAGAAATATAGCAGCATTATAGCAGTGCCACTTTCACTGACATATTTATTTGAACGCTCACTCAAGTGTTTGAACGCGTCATAAACTTTTAAATTGTAGGTGAACTTTGTTTCAAATGTGAACGTTTACGATTCAGAATTAGTTTTTAGGAGAATCGCCGTTATTTGAGATGCTATTGAGAGGGCGGTGACAACTAGTGATGTGTATCGTACCTGAAAGTTACCAAAAAAGTTTGCTTATTGTAGCGGTGCTCTTATGACAGGCTCATTATTAAAGTAATAAGACTTTTCAAGCATAGCGTATAACAGACCCTATTCTCTTCAGTGAATTTAACAATAAGTGTGACCTGTTTTGAATCCGGCAATGCTTTTGCATTTTTGGCTTAATGTTAACTGATTTTGAGAAAAAGTTGTACTGTTTTAGTGGTTTAATGTGCACAATACGCATACACTAGTTTTTAAGAGATGCAGAATAAAGTGAGTCTCTCTCAGTTGGTTTGATTTAGTTTGTGAGTAACATAAAGCGCAACTATATATTCGGATTATATCGTCTGTATTGCTCTTCAGTATTTAATTGACTCTTCTGATAGGTTGTAACTTATTTGCCAACAAAGTTAGTGAAATGTAGCGCTAGAATAGCTAAAAATATTAGCATCACTCCTTAGTTAAACTCGATCAGTGATCAACGTTTTTTCAAAGTTTTTTAACTTAATTCCTTTGAGTGGATGTGAAATTTGTGACTCAAATGTGATTTTGATCTCAAAATGTCAGAATCTGTTTATACGTTTAATGTGATATGTGAAGCAATCGCTGCATTTATTGGTCTTATATTTAACGGTTACATATTATTTGTTTTACTTTGTTCTAAAGTTACTGTAAATAATATTCTGCTATTATTCATGGCATTGGCGGACACAGCAATCTGTTTAGTGATCCTGATTTGTAACACTCCTATGACTTTACTTCAAGAAGTTCCTGTTTATAACGCTGATAATTCTCTTGTCATTCCAAGTGAAAAGTGGGACCAACTTGTTTGTAGCTTTCAAGGAGGTCTTTGGACAATATTACCACTTTGTATAATATGGACTATTTGTGGTCTAATCCTTGACAGATATATCGCAATAGTTGAGCCCCTCAGCTATTCTCGTTTGAATAACGTAAGAAAAACTGCAGTTATATTGATATCAATCTGGATTTGTTTGATATTATTCGCATTTCCACCTTTATTGGGCTGTTGTCACTATCAATTTTCCTCGAGTCACAGCGGATGTATTGTTATGTGTTCACGCATTCAGAATAATGCATTCGAGTTATATTATATGGCATTATATTTCGCCTCTTTTCTACTGCCCATAATAGTCATAATCATTTGTAACGTTCATATCTTAATCATCGCCCGTAATCATAGACACAGAATAGTTTCAGCAATTTATGAAATAACAATCAGAGCTCAGGTGGCTATTACTCATCAGAGAAGTCCTAATTATTTATTAAAATATAAAGGACGCGATGCTTTTCTAACTATATTTCAATTAGTTGGATCGCTTCTATTTTTGACTTTTCCATACTTTCTAATCTATTCTTACAAAGTCTTTACGAACAAATTTTACGATGATTTCTTCACATCTTCTGCAACAGTTCTTCTATCACTCACTCCAATAGTCAATGGCTATGTTTATGGAGTCAAATCAAGAGCTTTAAGGAAAACATTTAAGCGACTTTTGCAGGTTTGTTCGGATTTCATGTTATGTTCATATTTAACTAATACTATTTTATTGAATTTTATCAATTATATAACTTATACATGTATTTGTTGACTTTTAATCAAAAATGAATTTAGTTCAATCAATTCAAGGTATTCAATGAAATATCTATGTTATTGAAATTCGTCCTCTATTTATTGATATGCCTTCACTACAGTTAAGATAAATATTTCATTGCATAACTTTTGTTATATATTTTTGATAAAAGTATGCATATCTTTTGGGAAATGATTGAAGCATATCATGAATATTGGTAACAGTTATGCAGAAATATGAGTAATTTAACTTATGTTAATAAAGCGTAGATAAATTAAAATAATAATTTGATTTTTGCATATTTGAGTTGATTTGTAAGTCAAAGAAGAACTGCCGAAATGATAAATTTAATTGGTATGGAACTGATTATATAATTATTGATTACAGAGATATCTATTTGAACAACAGGCATCAATAGAGATCGATCGCAGACTTTCACTAAGATCTCAGTCATCATTGAGAGAAGGATGGAATTCACTTCTCTCCACATCAACTCTATCATCAAATATGTTATATAGAAGTCAAAGACGTAATTCAGCTCCACTAACCTTTTCTCAAGTTTCTTTAGTTAAAGACAGTGATAATAAATTCTCAATTAGAAGGCAATCATTAGAAAATTTCAATGATACTCAATTCAAATCTGATTGTGATTCGTGTGTTGGCTTAAATGCCTTAACAAAAAGGCCATCATTTTTGGCAGAAACGAAGATCAATAATAAAACTCCTTTAAGCCCAATACAGGAAATATCTTTCGGAGGCTATAGTGAAAATTCAAGTGTTGTCATTAACTATGATTAATCAAGTATTACATCATCAATGGTTATATTTAAACAAAATCAAATTCACTTAAACCATAAACCTGTTATTTTAACTAATTTTTACTTAATTTTTAACTTATTATCTCAAATAACTATTAATCTTAACTTAAATACAATCAAAAAAAATGTAATTATATTTGGAATTATTGAGTCATAAATTTTAAAAAATTGTATTTATATAATTTAGGACATAAATCAACATTAAAACGTGTAAACATATTAAGAATATAATTCTATTATATATTTCTGTATTTTATTTTTGAAAAAAATCATTTTATGTGCCATTTCTAATGGAATTTAATTAATAAATGTTGGAATAAAATTTCAAAAAGATCTAATAAATATTCACCCAAAAATTGTGTAATAACAAGTTCTCATTAGATATTTTGCTCTTATTTTCACTTTTAAAATATCTTCATATAATTTCCTTATTCTTTCATTAACTTTCATCAAATCTTTAAATCATGTGAATCTCATGAAATCTCTTTTTATAATCACTTTTCACTGTTAGAGTTGAAATCAAATTATTGCAACTCATAAATCTATGCGCATCTGTTTGGCTAACATTTGATTTCATATACTGTATGCATAAACAACTTGAGTTCACAATATTAAGTACTATTTAGTGAATTGTTAATAGCATAAGAAACGGTTCTGTTTGGTCATAAGCTCGATAATCAAAATCTTGACAAAATAATTGAAGTTACACTATATTTGCACAAAATCGCAATGAAATGTTATAAGAAAACAGATTTTAATGTATTGCTGAAAGTAGAAAATAACCTCTTCATAACTTTTTCTTTTGACTATAATAACGGTCTTTTTCTAAAGGTTGATGACAACAGAGTTTTGAGTGTCTGCACGAAAACCATAAATGCCAGATAAGATTAGGGGTTATTTTCATAATCTAGGTCTGAAATATATAAATATATTGAACTTAATTTTCTTATAATTTTTCAGTCAAATTCCAATTATTAATTGATTAAATTATGATTTTGTCGAGATTTCAATTGTTGATATTATGAACCTTACACTAAGAATAATAGGAAACTCAAGTGCTTTATTTCGAAATATGATTTTAAGTTAGTCATGACTTTATAAATTAAAAACTTGAAAGATTGCAAGTTGAAAAAGTTGTTGGATCATAACTAATGAAGAAGAAGGTCGTGTCAAAATAAAACAAACTTTGTGTCGCAATCGCTATAACGTGTTTTCCGAACAATTAAGTTCTCAGAAATTTTCATCATTTTATATTTAGCTAAGAAAAGCCCATATAAATAGACAATAAAAAAATTCCCTTTTATAACATGCTAAAAGTATATTAACTACTTGATGAATGATAATTATATTTTCTTAAACAAAATTAATTAAAACAATATCTTTGAATTCATTGCACGAATCGTAAAGTTGAGATAATAGAGAAATAACTTAAGAAAAACTATGTTCAAAGAATTATTGCCTTCAATTATTTACCGTTAAATACCGTTATGAAATATAGATAAAAACTTCGAGAAATAGAATCTTCAATAACATATCAGATATTAATATAAATTTGAAATCCTTACGGAAAAATTTGTTGTAAAACATTAATTAATTTCTTGGAATTTTCTGTGATTTCACGTGAACTCATTCTTCTTAACATAACTTAAAATAATATGAATGGAATTTAATTCTGAGAACAATTACTCTCAATTGAAATACATATTTATCTCAAAGAGATTTTGGCCGAAAATAACGGTAAAGTTTACAAATTTATTTATCTATTTGAAGAGTGAATTTATTAACTTGAATGATAACTTCGCATTTGTAATTAGATTTCATTAAATTATGAGATATCACATATTTATTATCCTGTAATTGTTTTCAAGGATGTGCTCAATTGAATCTGTATTCAATCACATCTAAAATTAATGTAATTATAATTGTATATAAAGTACCATAAGTTGAATGAATATATAGATACATAGTATGAACACGTTTTGAGTATTTTTAATCTTTAAGGTGAAAGCAAATAAAAGAGTCCTTTAATATGCAAACTCGTGAATCCAATGACTGAATTCAAGATTTTTCACTCATTAAAAACATTGACTAAGTATTAACGAATTTTTGAGAGAAAAATCAAATTTAGATAACCTTAACTGACACTAAATTGAAAGCTTGATCGGAAAAACACACATCATTGAGCTCGTAATAAAATAAATAATTAAAAAACCTGATTTGTGATTGAGTAATTCGGTAGCAAGTATTGACATCTCACTAAAAATATAGATAAAGCCTTTTTTATTAACTCTCTTCAAAACATTTCTCTACATTTACTCATTTTTTTATCCGACATTTTATTTTCTCAATACTTATCATTTTCCTAAGATTTCCTTTCAAGTGCAGAAAATTTCCAATAAACTGATAGAATAAACGATGAAAACATTATAATAAGCTTAGAATACAAGTGAAAGCCTTATGCATGTGTTCGTTCCAAAGACTACCGGAACCATATTTTTCAGAGTTGAGAGTTCGGCCACCCTTTCTATAAGTATTTAGAAAAGATAATCATTTCGGAAACATCACTTGAAATGATTTTTTGAAATTTTGGATGTTTGGACTTTTAGGATAAAAGTTGAAAAATCAAGTTTAAGGTATTAGAAGCCCCCAATACAAAATTTATTAATATTATTTTATTGCTTTTGAAAATTACATTAAATACCAAAGTTTAAACACTAACCAATCATTTTTACAAAAATAGTTTTGCACTGTTAAGTATAACTGCAACTGACAGTAGTATTAAATTTGGATGAAAGTAACTTAAGTTAAGCTTAATTTACTAGTATTCCTATTCCTCAGTGTATTAATGGCATAGGTTTAAGATTTGAAGCTTAAGTAATTCTGTCAAAATGTTTTGCTTTGCTTCAAATTGAGCCGATTCGCAAGTTTCAAATATCAATTTTTTCATTTCTTATAAACAGAGAAATCATTTCTGAACGCAAATCAAAAAATATTCTGAAGTTAATGATTTGGCGACAAGTTTATCATCTATATACTAATATTCAAAATCTGTTTGTTTGTCCGGCTATAGACTCGGCTCCTGGACATGATACATAAGACCGGTATCATTTGAACCAGTAAGACATGAGGGGCGGGCAGAGCTAAGTCATTTCCATAAATTACGTCAAAAATTTCGAAGACGTAATTTATGGATGGGCCTAAATTTTAACGGGCTTTATTTTTTTGCTCGCGTAAGCGATCAATTCACTTTATAGTGGTAATTATTATATAAAGCTATCTAGAAAGTTAAAATTTTAAATTTAAACTTTAGCAAATGATTATTAGTTTTAAGTTTGTGTCAATGATCTAAAACATAACAAAAATATTATCAAATATATAAATATATTCAACAAAAACAACACTACTGTTGAATTCAAATTAGGTTAAAGATGGTAATATTTCATAGCATTAAAGTATTATGAGATTCTTTACTTAAAATCTCTTTAACTTATTATTTGGTTAAGTATTAAGTTGTTGTTTTGAATTAATAAATTGTCTCAACAATCGATTATAACTTTTAAAGTCGACATTTTTAGAGTTACTAAACTTTGTTTGACCACTAAAACAAGTCGTTTATCTTATTTGAGAACTCAATTGACCTCAATTTTGGCAAAAAACAAACCACAAAAATGATCAATCTTTTAGACTAAGATAAATTGTTGGTCTTAACTCTACATCATTGAAAACAAAAGAAAGACTAAAAATGAGTGAACTATTAATTTTTATTACAAATTTTAGAATAAGACTAATTCGGGTTTGAAATAACCATTGTGTTTGAAGAAGTAATAACTTATACAGTACTCTAATTATTAGCAAATTGTTCAATAAATATATCGAATTATATAAATAGTCAATTGTCAAGTTTATCATTAGCCTAAAAACACTCACCGAATAACACAATGATGTAAACACACAATAGTAATCCAATTCAATGATTCAACAGTTCTTTTATGAGTTAAATCTAGATCTCTGTTCGAAACATAAATATTGCTTTAATTCTTTTTTTCACAAAATTCAAGTTTCAGTTCGTAAATCAAATTCTATTTCGATTATTAAAATCATAATCAAACCAATCAATCAAGTGTTCAATTTAATGATCATTCAAACAGTTGAAGCGAAAAATTTAAACCATTAAACTTGAAATTTTTGAACCATTACTAAAAAGTAATTTTTAGGCATCAGTTTTGAAATAAATCACATTTTGATTTGAATTTTAATGTTCAACAACAACAACAACAAAATATTGTTTGGCTATAATATTGCAGTTTATTTAAGATAATTAGAAAAATACTTTATATATTAAATAACTTAAAATCTATTAAAAGCATTCATTTTAATTAAGTTGAAGAATGGGATGAATCCTGAGTAGTATTACAAACATCATTGACATCATTAACAATCATTCGTGCGATTTTCCACGCGATCTCTTCCTTATCTTTATCATCAGATGAATTGATAGAAAACTTTTTCATAACTTTAGAAAAAGTTCCCGAAGATATGCGATCAGGTTCTGGTTCTAAACAACTTGATATTCTTCCGTACTTATCAATGTGTGTGAACTGCAATTTGCCGCTTAAATCTCTTTTCCAAATAGAATCAGGTTTTTGTTCTTCATTTAAATGACTAGATTTGATCTTATTCTTAACCGGCGACATATTATCGCCATCTCGTGTAGAACTAACAAAACTACAATCACTGTTATAACTACTGTCACTATTTGTTCGTTTATGGATCTGAAACTTTTTACTATAACTCATATCCATTTGTATCGATTGAATAGAATGTGTTAAATATTCAAAATAAAGCTCGCTTTCGAGGAATTGTCTTAAGTATGTCTTTTCAAAATATTGTATGAGAAGAGCCGCCACTTTATCGAAACAATCACTCGAAAAAGCATTATTTTTAGATAACTTTTCACTGATATAATGCCTTAAATTATCACTAAATCCTAAATTATGAGTTGTATTTTCAGAATTGAAGAATCGATTATAGATAGCAATCGCGTCTTCATAATCATTAGAAACTTTTCTATAATTTTCAAACATAATCAAAAAATCGACGTAAGGTTTCATTCCTTCCATTTCCATAAATTCCATAAAATTAGTGGCAAGTCTTGAATTATTAAATAGAATATCAGGCAATCGAACTGAACCACTGGTCAAGATTTCGACTTCATATTTACAATAATAAGTGCTTCTCATAAATAGTTCGTAATAATCGTTCTCTAATTTAGTCAATACATAGTTTTGCGCTCTTGAAAACAAATCACAATTAATATCAGTTTTATTATTAAGTTTTTCCTGAATTTCAGCTCTTATTTCTTCGGGAATATCAATGCTATAAATAGATGATTGAGATAAGAATTTATCAAATATTCCGATCGAATCATTGATGAACTGCTTTTTGAAATCATCTATTTTTAGTTTATTATCATTTTGTTTGTCATCATATTTCCCAACACTTGAGTCAACATTTTTTTGAGATACAGACAGACATTCGGTTTGAATCCAAAATCTAATCAAATGTTTGCCAATACTTGCGATGGATTCCATAAATTGTACAAAATATGGAAAAATATTATTATCGGAAACAATTTGTTTAAGAGTTTGATTGAGTCGACACTTAATGTTAAGATCAATATTTTGTTCAAACATAGACTCCGCCAAAAGCATCTGATGCTCAGGCTTTACATTTCGGTGCGAATGAAGACCAGAAATTGCCGATATTGTGCTCATTGTGTTCGACGTTCTTCTTAAACACGAATTACTCGAACTCGACATTGCATTCGAACCCGTTTTCAATTCATTTAATCCATTAATTACTGTATTATTATCTGATTTCTCATAATTAATGTCCAAATTGTTTCCCATCGATAGCAATGAATCCAATGCATGACCTTTTGGTCAATAAATATCATAATTATTTATTTATTTTTAATAACAATATTTAATTCATTTCAATAATAAGTATTATTATTCAAACCCTTTTTCTTTTTGAAGAATGTGTTGAATGTGTTTAATGGCATTTCTTTTTATTTATTTATATTTTTATCACAATTATTAATAATAATTATCATTTAATTAAATAAATAATAAACTAATAAATAAATTATTTATCAGTCATTTGAAATCCATTTAATGCTAAATTAATGATGAATTTTAATAAATTGATATTTGTATTAATTATTATAAACAATAACTGTTTTCAAAAATAGTTACAAATGTTTCCAATAAATCATTTTAAGTTTAAATATTTAATATCAAATTTAGATCAAAAATAGATAAACAAATAGTTTGACTGCAAATAATTATATTTCACTGAATTTAATTTTATAAAAAGGCGTTCACAAAAACATAAGCAAAATATGACGTAATATTTGAAATCATACACAATAAGTATGAGCAGAGATGAGTTGTTCACTAATTCATTACAATTAATCACATTTTTATAACCCCTCACACCCTATATTAGGTCGTATTTTAGCATTAATGTCATGTTTATCAGTACTTCATTGATCTCTAAACCCCTTCATTAACCCCTCAAATAGCATAACGTAATGAGTGATTCCTTACCAAAAAAGTTTAGATTGAGTTAAGTTTTGATTAACTCAATAAAAAAGGTTTCTCTTTTTCCAAAAACCAATTAATACTTCATTTCAACCAAATTTGTCGACTCTGTTAGAACTTCAAGTTTTTCAAAGATATTATTCATAAATATAACAATAATTTCAAGATATTTCATAATCAGAATAACTTTAATAAAGTCTAAAGTAATATAAATTTGTTGGAATACAAAAATACATAAGCAATTAATTTAAGATTTAGTTCGATATAAACATAATAATCGATACTTTGCGTGAATTCGATAAATAGATTTGCTATTAAAAGATAAAAAACTTAAATCAAACTCGAAATATAGCAAATTTGAATCAAAAATGACTCAATTATTGTAAATATAAGTTACAATTCAAAGTTTTTGAAGCATATCATTGCACAATAATTTGCATTAATTTATTTATTTAATGATATGAGATATGCAACAAATAACTTAATGAGCAATTGATCGGACGATAAGTAAATCACTGGCAAAAAGCTTAGAGCAAAAGTGCAATAAATTGAAAAAAGATCTTATGACGGCTGATGTGATAAATCAATCTGATCACATCTGCGAACATTTGTCTCATCGATATAATGTCTTTCATTAACGATATTGAAAATAATAGCGAATCCCATAAGCAATATGTATATAACGAGTACAAACCAGCCTAATATAGTTTCCCATCGTTTGACTTTGACGTTATGCAAAACATTAATACCAATTAAGAAGCCGGCGAGCGCTCCAGCGATATGTGCTGAATAACTCGTTCGATTCGATTCTTTCTGTACATAACGTCCATATACAGCAACTCCAATATCAGTTCCGCCAAAAACAAGGAGTCCTATCAATCGAATCCAATTGAATTCCATTTCTTTCCAATTCTTAATATTTCAACAAAAAATCAATGTTTTAATAAAAAACATATACAATATGTTTAATAAATTATAATAAACAAATGCTTACAATGACAACACTTGCGAGATGTGCAGAAATTAGTGCATAGACTCCACCGCTCGCACCCGCCAGAAAACTAAAGGGATCAGAAATAGAGGCCCCGAGAGATCCGGCCACTACTCCTGTTATATAAACAATACCGACTCTCCACCATTTGTGCACCATTTCTAATGGTATTCCAAGTATTAGCTGAATGATAACATTGAAGAAAATGTGAACAAAACTATAAATTGATGAAAATGTAAATAATTGAGAAAGAGTGGAAAGAAATGAATATAAATTGGAATGAATAATACCCGGCGTGTATAAACATATAAGTAAAGAATCTCCATGTTTCGAATCGTTTACAGGGATCATAAATAAAAGGGCTCTTCCAGGGAACGGGTCCTATGGCTGAAAACTCTCCCTCAACAACACAATAGTATACAAACACAGCCACTTCTATCACACTAATCACTAACAGAAAGAGAGGCGGAGGCATACAATTGTATTCTTCCATATATCGTCTTATAGTAGATCTTCTTTGAGAACGCGGCACAACAGCCATCGCTGCGTAACGTATTAACCGATGAAGTCGTGGTCTCTCAGCCCCTAAATTTGTCGCATGAATCTTAATACCAATTAAATACAAAATTCATTATTCTAAACATTTCTCATCTTTTTTAAACAATTAAAGTATCATTAATTGCAAACCATTTTCAAGAAGTCTTCAAAAGTGATGGTATTATCAGTACAATAATCAGACTTTTCAATGAGTTCATCCAATACTTCCATAGGTATGTCTTCACTCAAATGGTTATTACCTTCTTTTAAAATACGTTTGAATTCTTGACATTCAATCACTCCGTCGTGATTACGATCGTATTTATCAAAGACTGGACGCCATAACTAGTTATCAATATTTAATAATAACTCAATTTAGTTATAAATAAATAAATAATAATATAATCAAATGTGTGAATACATACTCTGTCCATCTGAAGGCTCACCGCTTCTTCTGATTGAGACACTGATGCACTTCTTTTAACCATTTCTTTTATTTATTATTCAATTAATACACTTTTAAATCAATCAATTTATTTCAATTTATTAATAATAATTAATTAATGCAAATATTAAGTAAAATAATGCGCTAAACTCTCAAATAATTCAATTTTTGTTCACAAAAACATTAGGATTTATGAAATAAATAGTTAGTAAGTTATTAAAGAAGTGAATGACTGAATGCCTAACGACTGAACTCAAGCACAACATTTGATTTTATAGCATAATAGAGATAAGTCTTAAAAAGCACACAATAACTCATTTTGATATACATGTAATGCACATAACACACAGTACTAAAGCATTACTATTTTTTTAAGGTGTGACTCAAACTTTTGTGAAAACTTTTTCCTTCTGTAATCACCTATAAATACCTGTTCATAATAGAGAATTGAATTTTGAAAAAATGATTTGCAAACCTTCCAAACCTATTCCGGTTTTTATCGATTCTTCAATTACTCATAATTTCTTCAATATATATTTTTATTTTTTTTTTTGAAAAGTAAGTTAATATTGGATTTCAATTTATTTTTCAATACTTTTCATATTCTGAGATCTTTTCTAAATGTGTTCCTGATTTTCATCAATTTATTTAAGATGCACTTTGAAATGTGTATTTACTATTGAGGTTTCGAACAATTTTTACATTTATTCTATGAATTCATTACCAGAATGGGATCAATTTCATAAAATGTTATTCAACTGTATTCATTCCCATACAAATCAATTCTACATTTATTACAATCTATTAAAGAATTCAAAATAAAAAGTTTGAAAAAATACAGGAAAAGGTATTAGTTATTTGGTTTTGGATTTCTTTCTTCAGTTAAATACTTATCAACATTTCGATTAATACAAAGATAATTTAGATTTATCTCATTAATGAATAATTTTTTCTATTTTGTAATTGTGATAAAACTAAACAAGAATTCAACAAAAACTAAACCTTAACCTATTCTAACATTACATTCCAATAAAATGCTTAAATAAATAAAGATAGACATCAGAATACAATATAACT
Source organism: Camisia spinifer (assembly GCA_034694065.1). Taxonomy (NCBI): domain Eukaryota; kingdom Metazoa; phylum Arthropoda; class Arachnida; order Sarcoptiformes; family Camisiidae; genus Camisia; species Camisia spinifer. Next base: position 20,423 of record JAQFXV010000461.1, read on the forward strand.
AATGATATCTTAGCAACAATAGAACAATATCTACTAAAGTAAAATGTTGATTTTCTGAACTCATACAATGATATATCAATAAGTGAATGCTAGCAATCATTCTGCTAACATCAGATCCCAATTATTTCAGCAAAAGCTTCACTCAGAATGAATATTTTTTCATTGAATTTTGAGTTGAGAATAGTTTTTGCTTTGAATCATAACTTACTCTTTTAAAAAAAGATTTGATAAAAGCTGTTTCATTTGGATTTATAGTTGACTTATAAGTAGCTGATACAAAATATTCTAGAATTTGATTATCAATATGTGATCGCACATGTATTATACATGAATTTAATGTATTATCTGATAAACTATATCCAGAGTGATAGCTTTTCTTAGTTTACACTATAAATGGTTATATCATTGTAAAACTCAAAGTATTTTCACTGAAAGTTAAAGTATACTTCAACTCAAACTCAATTTAAATATTTTCTTCAAATATACTTTTACTTAAATATACTTAAATCAAACGAATAAATGCAAAAATACTTTTATTTGAACTCTAATGATTACTCAGATTGAAATCAATTTTGACAACAAAGGTTTAACATTCAATTCTGAGAAAGAATTTGATAATAGCAAAGTTCTAAAAAATCAAAACTTGGCTAAACATGATTTCATGATAAGCATATTCTTTCTTAATCCTCAAAATTCAAACACAAAAATTTTAGCCAAAATAATTCACTTTATTTGTGAATTTTATGTTAAATTTTAGGTAAAAATACTTAAATAATTTTTTACTCAAAATAAAAATGAATCAAATACTTTTACTCAAAACTTCTAGTGAGTATTTTTGAAACACTTTAACTAAAACTCGAATAAACTAGAATTTCGTCACTCAAAAAATACTTCTGCAGACCTATCGCAGGAATGTTCTCATTTAGTATTAACGTAGACTCGTTCGGCTTTATGTTTCATTGATGTTTTCGTGAAATGTCTACATAGAGAAGGCGAACACAGCTTTAGAGAAGGTTTAAATTAATGAGCTTCTAATCTTGAACAGAGTACTATTGATAATTTGTGAGAATTATGTTTTTCTTAATTATAAATTTGAGGTCAATAGAAAAATTCAAGTTTCTATTGATACTACTCTAAACTTATTTTATTCTAACTCATTAACATTTCAAAGAATAAAAGTCTATAATTCATGGTCTTAACTCGATCACAAGTTCACAAAAAATTGATAATAACTATTATTCATATAACTTGATATTTCCTATCAAACAATTTAGACTTTTATCTGAGAGTTCTTTATAGAATCTTTAGTCTCTTTAAATTATAGAATCTTTTGGAAATTCAAATGGATCACTATAGTTGAGTGTTTAAGTAAATTGTAATTATAAATATTATTGTAAAAGATCTTGAGAATTTTCAAATACGCTTTTGAATAAATTTTAATGAATCATTCAATTATTTGTTATATTATTGTGATTCAATCATAACAATAACTCAAGTAATTTAGATAATTAAGGGAACATCATTTCGATATTAAAGCGTGAATAATAAGTAATATGTTATTGTATTCAGATAACTATTTTGCGTAATTATGATTTCCTGAAATTGCAAAGCTTTTCTTATTATTAAAAAGTATAAAATGTAATGTAAAATCATTTTTATTAAGCCATTAATAATTGTGTGCACACATTCTCTAAGTCAGGGGTTCTCAAATGGTGGATCGCGACCCAAAAGTGGGTCGCGGAGAGATATTTAAGGGTCGCAAACCGATTACAA